>OZ024913.1:65961343-66168185 GCA_964017125.1 Flabesymbios commensalis
CAAAGGAACACTCATAAACTTTTATCAGCACAATATATGCACGGCACATTTATTAATACATACATTACAACCCGCTGACAATGAGTATCCACAATCGTTTCTATCGTAATACTGTGCAAGGGGTATCATACATACGGTACATAAGGAGCTTTGTTACAAAAATAGCATTTACACATCTGATAACGTGAAATAAATATAGTTTTCAACGTTGCATCATAAATTATATCACGACAAACATACGTCAGTAGGATCCATTAGGGAGTTGATAAACACTATGTCGTCTCGCATTAACTCCTAAAATAGTGGTTACTACAGATCGTTTTTTTATAATTATATATTATGTTTTAGAATAGCATGTTTGAAGAAGACATTAATAAATATATCCTATCTTATCTAACAATGTATCTTTGCAGCCAGTGATTGGTGCTCCGCGTAAATATATTGCGCAAGAAGAAGCAGAATGCAATGAAACAGTGTACTTTTTTAACCCTTTAACCGCCAAATTATTCAATATGAATTTTCACCCACTTGAAATTGTGTCTCGCTGACGCGATCCACAACTTCAAGTAAGTGCGAATTATTCAGGTTTGACAAAATAGAGGTCAACTGTTTACAAATTTTGCTGATTGATGTCATATTTTATCTTTAACATGTTTAAAAGGTGGTACTTAAAGTGCGAATAAAAAATGAAAAACCGAATATATGCGACACCGGCGGTTAAAGGGTTAATGACTTCTAGCCAAACCCATTAACGTTAACGTATTGATGACGCAGCTAAATAGTTCAATAAATGTTGGTTATGTGCTGCCAAAATTCAATTGATGTTGGTTCTGTGCTGGTTTTCTGTTGGTCCAATAAACGAAATGTAGGACCAACGTCATCTACAGCAATAACGAAGTACTTGGGAATGCTAATAACAAATATAAGCCATCAAACAAATGTCAACACCTAGTAAATCACTCTCACAGTACATTAATCATCTAAATAAATTAACTGAACAAATGCGGAGTATTTTAGTGTATGAGTGATACATATATTAATATCAGACTAGCAAGTTAAATTTACATATTTCCCTATTTTAATATCAAACAACCAGATGAATATCTCCCTTGGTTTATTTATATTGGACATAAAATCATGTTCCATACTTTATTATAACCACAGTTTCACAGACGCGTGGAATATCATATGCTATATATAGTTTATACATATCACGATTACATGTACAACACTACGACTAGTCTCTGTATTTTTGTGTTTCTCCCGTCATTCTACCATCGATAAAATTCCGTACCTAGATCAGCTATTTGCATATAAATAACATATCACAATGAATCCGTGCGTGTGATCACAATGTGCAGTGAACGGTGGTAATGCCATCACTATGGAACCTAAAGGGTCATCCATGCACCATACTTTAACCCATAAAGCGCTACAATAAAAAAATATATTTTCACCCACTTGAAGTTGTGTCTCGCTACCGCGACCCACAACTTCAAGTGGGTGAAAATTACTGATATTTTTCACTTTGGCATAAAACATTTGCAAATTTTGATGGTTAAACACTCATTTCATTCCCAATCACTGTGATTTAAACTGTTGATAAAACAGATTAAAGACGACTAGTCGTGCTTAGCGCTTAAAGGGTTAACGGACAGCATACACTTGATGACCATTTAAGTTCCAGCGGACGCTATATCCACGTACGTGAAGCGATTAAAAGACATTAATGAAGCAACGGACTGACTAATCAGCCACCAATAAATAAGTCAGTGACAGTAAAAACTCTCAAACAGCTGCCTCCCTCATATCAGGCATAATCAGGCCTACAAAGAACTTTATATATAAGGTTCTTGAGCCTACGTATACCAAACTGCTCTGTAAAGCAAAAAGGTAGTAACTGCTTACATTGATTACTGATTACGTTACAGTTAACCATTATCCTGCGGAATTAAATAATTTGAATTTTCAGCCACTTGAAGTTGTGTCTCGCTACCGCGACCCACAACTTCAAGTGGCTGAAAACTACTCAAATTTGTTAAATTTGAGCAAAAATCTTTCCAAATTATGATGCTTAGACACAAATTTAATTCCCAATAACAGTTGATCGACTAAAAAAACGGATTAAAAACGACTATAGTCGGGATCAGCAAGCAAAGGGTTAGTACGTCGTTGTGTTTTAAGCGGTGTAAATATGAATACAGACGCTAATAAATCTTTAAAAACATATTACTAATACTAGAACATTTTTCTGATAAATGTACAACTTAGAATTTTTCTATAAATAGTATCGGTAGAGATCAGAAAACTATTTGCGAATAAATTAAACTTCAAGCATGATTAAAAACATGATAAATAGAGATCGAATTTACTTAAAAGCATTTCAAACCGGTTCGCATAGGTAGAATGTGAGGCATCTGGCACAACGGTGCACCGAGAGTATTAATTCAACAATAATAATCTCAAGTAAAATACAGGATACCATCCCACTAACAATCTTAAAATTAAGATTATCTTAACTTTCCCTGGTTTCCATCAGAAAAGTTAAGATAAATCTTAACTTTTCTAATGGAAAAGAGACACTGGTAAGGCAATCTTAATATTAAGATTCTTAGTGGGATGGCGGAATCTCACCAAATTGTATAACACATCATAAAATTATTATCGTAAAATAGGTTATAAAGCCCGTGAAGTGTCGATTTTTCTGGCAACTCAACAAACGAGTTAATACATCACCGGACAAGTGCCACATTTTCTGGAGTATCCATAATGACATCAACATGATGTATTGAGAGTTCTGGTGAAGAAATATTCACTTCGCAATATTTGATTACCGATAATAAATCCCCTATTTAATCTATGTACATCGTACCAATTCAATACACGGCACAAAAATGCCAGGGGAAAATAAATAACACCTAGCTATATGTAGTTTCACATACATCATTTTGCTCCACAGTGAATTAAAAACCAATGTATCTTGATAAATGCAAATCAAATTGAACAAAAAGAAAGCAGTTGGAAAAATTCCAATAAAAAATAACTGAACTTTTTTAACTTACATTGTCGAGTTACCAGCTGAAACATGCCATACTTTACTGATTGACGAAATGCCGGTCGTGACATAATCAGCATAATAGCCTCTCGTCAGTTATCTGCTTATATGAAACATACACATGATACATGCATGATACGAAACTGCCCAGCCCGGGAATCGAGCCACCGACCCTGACATCGTGATGCCTGAGCACTACCAATTAAGCCAAAGAGTCAACTCGATAGCCAGAGTTGTAATCACTCCAGTCCGTCAATACACACACCCGGCTACACGATATTTGGGCCTTTGTTTTTTTAACGCACATACATACCTTCTACTATACTTCTCAACATACACATTATGTTTAACCAGTACACACATTGGGATTTTCATACATATTTTACCCTTGGACATCACACGTTTATTTTGTTGTACGTTGCCTTATATATTACGTGTTATTAGGCTACATCAAACACGAGGCATTGAGATTAATGCTGATTTAATGTTGGATAACCGTCTGTGAGGTTGGTGCGACATCAAATCAATAGCTATATTGTCAAAGTCTCTGATTTCTTGGGTGTCACAAATAAGCTGTCAGTGATAAACACACTAGTATATATACAAGGGTAATTCATTGTGATGAAAAGTAGACCCGCAGCTGAACCTGCTTAGCTAACGCCGCGAGAGACAGACAACAATATATTTCGTTCCCTTGGATATGAAAGGGCGTGTCTGCCACATCACAAAGTGGCAGATACACCCTTTCATATTCAAGGGGATGATTTTTTTTATTCACTGAGCTGTCTGGCGTAGATTTAGCTGAACAGACATGTTCAGACGGTCTGATAAAAGCTCAGTCTGTCACAACCGTATAATATCAATTGGAGATAATGTGCGTTTGTCAGTGATTGTGCTACATACATTCATTCTTATAGTGCTGCCTTATACAATAATTGTGCTAAAATCCACATTTTTAACGTATAAAACATGACATTGAACTTTGCTGAATGAACACTGATGCAGGGATGATTCCTAACACTAAACAATTGGAGCGAATAGCCAATATGTCATGAGCTCTAAATATTTTTTGTATGGTTCAGACAAAGTACATCACTTATTTTCCAAATGATTCAGCCAAACCAAATTTGCTCCTGTTCATTGGACAGTGGTCCTAAATAAAAGAAAGAGCGGGTATTTTTTTTAGAAAATTTGTATTAAATTGATCTTTGTCTGATGAAATAGGAGATATATCGCCTTTTAAAGCTAATTATCTCCCTATGTATACATAAATATAGAATATATGTGAATGAAAATTAGTAGTCCAATAATTTTAAAACTTTTGTATTAAATAATACAATCGTTATTGAAACTTGATGCGACCATACAAAAAAACTTAGTACAAAAATTACCCCACCATATCAATTTTGTCAGCCATCATGTGTCACAAAAGTTAATCAGATCATCAGAAATTCCCAGAGAACTGCCACGTCAAGCTTGCACGCAATCAAACCAACGGCTCATAATATATTGTTTGTGTACACAACATTTTTGGGTGGCCATTTTTTTACAAGATATACCTAGAGAATCAGTACGTGAAATTTGAATGCGATCTAGCCGACGATACATGTATAAGATATCGCGCCCACAAGCTTTTTGGGTTTCAAAATGTCTGACGTCAGCCACCTTGTCTTTAATGGATTCTTCCCAAAAGTTAATCATATCATAAGAAACAGATAGAGAACCACCACATTATTTTTTTTAATAGGACCCAATCAACGGTTCATAAGATATCGCGCCACACAAGCTTTTTGTGTGGTCATTTTTTCAAGATGTCCTCCGTTCACTACCTTGTGTTCAATGTATTCTTCTAAAAAGCTCATAAGATCATCAAAAATACCTAGAGAACCACCACAATAAATTAGAATGCGATCCAACCAGAGGTTCAATAAGATATCGCGCCCACTAGCTTTGTAGACGACCATCTTGGAAAATGCCTGTTTATGGCTCGGTGCCCCCAAAATCGCCAGGCACATAGGTCATATTTTGTGAAAAATGAACACAATTCATCCGTTAACTTTTAAGTGACAGTTAAATTGCTGATACGACTGCGGCAGCGAAAACGGTAAAATATCAAACACTGTAAGTATCCCGACAGTATCGGGAATGCTTAATCGCGCCCACAAGCTTTTTGGGTTTCAAAATGTCTGACGTCAGCCACCTTGTCTTTAATGGATTCTTCCCAAAAGTTAATCATATCATAAGAAACAGATAGAAAACCACCACATTATTTTTTTTAATGCGACCCAATCAACGGTTCATAAGATATCGCGCCACACAAGCTTTTTGTGTGGTCATTTTTTCAAGATGTCCTCCGTTCACTACCTTGTGTTCAATGTATTCTTCTAAAAAGCTCATAAGATCATCAAAAATACCTAGAGAACCACCACAATAAATTAGAATGCGATCCAACCAGAGGTTCAAAAATAAGATATCGCGCCCACTAGCTTTGTAGACGACCATCTTGGAAAATGCCTGTTTATGGCTCGGTGCCCCCAAAATCGCCAGGCACATAGGTCATATTTTGTGAAAAATGAACACAATTCATCCGTTAACTTTTAAGTGACAGTTAAATTGCTGATACGACTGCGGCAGCGAAAACGGTAAAATACAAAACACTGTAAGTATCCCGACAGTATCGGGAATGCTTAAATATAGCAATTATTGAAGACAAAGGCGTAGAAGAGAATTTAAGTAATATAAAATGTTTATAATACTAAGTGGGAGGGCTGTTATGGTGTTTGTGATTTTTTTCCATTAAAATACATTCTTAACATTTATTGCAATGTTGAGAGTTGCGAGCGCCAATCATTTTTATGTATTTTTTGCGGGGATTCCAATGAGCAAAATCAAAACTGTTGTTGCCTTTTTAAATACAATGTGATCAATTTAAATGTTCCTCTTGTCACCATACATTCTCACCTAATAATTATTGTTAATTCTCGGGTGATGCTGTATGGTAACCTTACAGGTGATTGGCTTAATCCCATCACATGCTCACTTAACCTCCACCCCTGAACATTAAACTAGTCGTGACTGTAACCAATTACTACATGTAGGTTACCATCAATATAATACCACAACCTGACTAGTAGTGAAAGTAAAACCCATCTGGGCTTATACTATCACATCACACTGTCTTGCTATGTTACTTATCATGCTTATGACAAAACGCTAATTATTGATTAGCTGTCTAAAATTATCAAGCTTTTTGGGTTTCAAGATGTCCTCTGTCAGCCATCTTGTCTTTAATGGTTCTTTCCAAAAAATAATCATATTATAAGAAATAGATTTATCAAGCTTTTTGGGTTTCAAGATGTCCTCTGTCAGCCATCTTGTCTTTAATGGTTCTTCCCAAAAATAATCATATTATAAGAAATAGATACAGAACACACAAGCTTTTTTAATGGGTCCGTATCTTCTCACAATTCCTGATCTCAAACCCATCTTTATAGCAACGTTGATGAAATCACACCAGAGGATGTTAATATCTATAATATGTGATTAAATGACGTTGTAATGACCCCACTGATTGCTAACCCAAACTTTTTATCAGGTTATGACATCAAAATAAATGAGAAGGGATTTCCGACATGGACTTTTTTGAGTGATCTGGCTCCTTATCAAATCACGTGTTCTGGTGGCTCTCACTTGGTGATTTGCGACGTCATTGGCGGATGGTCAGTTGAGCTTTGCCTTCAGCACTTTCATCCATATCCCCCATTTCCTGGGTTTCGTCAAGGGGTACCAGTGCTGTAAAATAAAAAAAAGTGTTTCAATTTTTTTTTGCAATTATTATAACATGTATAACGACAAAAAATGTTTGTTGGTAATGTTTACCCAGTCGGCTCTGAAAAAAATGTTTGACTGAATTATTAGATGAACTGATAAATACTAATTTATATCCAATTATATTGGTGGTTTTCATATATAACACGCGCATTATATATACTGGGTCTATCAAATAAGGTCTAACCACCCATGATTACACAGTTAATATATTCATATTAATATCCTCGTTCACTGAAACATTAGAAAAAATGCGACAGAATCCCAAAATCGAGACTATGCCCTATTTTTTTAGAAAGACATCAAGAGTTGCTAATAATACTAGAGTTATATTGTAAACTCCAGGTATTTGTAGTTCTCATGTGGGTAATTTAGGATACAACATTCGCAGCCAAAACAAAAACATATAGCGAGGGTCTATTTCAGACACTGCTCGTTACTAAAATTGGTGTGCTATGGTGAAACCCTTTAAAATAGATCGCAGCTCATAGTATGTCTATGTCGAGTTATATTATGTGTATACTATTATTTTTTCGAGTTACATTATGTGTATACTATTATTTTTTACAGTTTTTTACAAGTACAGCTATGGTGATGTATGTAAGCAAGACAGTGAGTAACCTGGTAACATTCAGGCAAAGGCAACACGATAATAACGCCCATCAAGCTTTGAGCGAACACATAATCCTTTAACATAATATCTCCATGCAAAAGTGTGGTGAGGTGATATATCGTTTACACATGCAGGAATTTTGGGGTATTCCAGATAACACAAGACGCTAGGATAATATTGGTCCAGCTTCGCAGACGGTGGGCCAACATTAACCTAACATTGGTTCACCGTCTTGTGTGGGCTAGGCTACAGTGAACAAGCTTGGTGAAGTGTACATGCATTAGTGTGAGAGCAGGTATCACAAATAATAAACTCAATATGATGGACAGATTACTATTGAGGAATCTTTTCAATTTAGAATGGTTTGAATTCATTAAATTACTAAAATAAAATGAGCAGTAAAGCCGATGAGTTTGATTTCACTTTTGTAGGATTTTTTCTAGCAGCCTAAAATATATTAAGATTATCTTAGATAAGATACGGAATTAGGACAGTTTTAGAACTAATTTACAAACTATTGTTTTAAACCTATGTTTGAAACACGTACATGTAGTTTTCATTCAGCTTACAACATAGAGAAAAAACGACGTGCTAAAATTATAATATAATACAAAAAAAAAACATAAATAATAAAAAAAATTGCAACAAAAACCCACCAGTTAAAATCGAAATTAGGACATTAATGGAATATAATTTTAATGATTGGAGAACACTTTATAAGAATTAATTTGGATTGTGCATTTCGATATATACGTGCATCGACGATAAGAACGTCGAGTGATGGTTTCCAAGTCAACACATTTGGTCACAATGCTTTTAACAAATATTTTTTACAACTGATCCATGTGATTAGGGGTTAGTATGGAGGAATAAAGGTCAAATAAAGGTCAAAAGTTGAAGAAGAAATAGACAAGGATTAAATGTATGAGTAGGGTACCTTTAAGCCGTTTGTTGCTGGCATTGTCATGATTGTTAGACTCTGCATTTTCGCCTTCGTCATTTACAAACTGGCGGTACGCCTCCCCAACTGCAAATACCCCAGCATTTCCTGTACCCAAAACAACACGCCACCAATCAAAGCCCTGACATGTGAAGATGATTTAACCCTTTAACCGCCGGGCCCGATTATACTCGTTTTTTTTCATTTTTTTACTAGAACATCAAGTACCATCTATTAAACATGTTAGAGATAAAACCTGACATCAATCAGCACGAATTGAAAATATTTCACCTACATTTTGTTAAATCATAATAATTTTCACTGACTTGAAGTTGTGAATCGCGTCAGCGAGACACAACTTCAAGTGAGTGAAAATTCCAATTAAATAACTTGGCGGTTAAAGGGCTAAACCTTTTTTAATAATTTTAAATGTTGATAAAACGGCAAATTAAATTGGTTTGAGAATAATTATACATGTAGTATACATGTATGCCTATACCCTTGTGGTTCAAGGGAAGTATATTATCATATGTTATATGATTCTGTAGAGTGTAAGTGACATGTATTTTTAATGTTTTCTTTTTTTCTTCGTTTGTAGTAGGAAACTGCATCAAAAAGAACTACTACAAAAATATTGTTAAAGGAAATAACAATGATTATGTACAAGAGAATTACATTATATTACTTTTAGTTCTAAAAATAAAATATAATAATTATCTTAATGGTGTATTTACATTAAACCGACATTGTTGTTAAGTATCAGATATTATCTCTTGACTTAATCGATTAGGATACGGTAAAAACCTAGGCCCACTTTACCTTGAAAGTGGATATATATATATATACATAAAAGGACCGTGATAAAAGGCTATTGTTCTGTGAAATAAAACCAACAGCCTCACAATCAAATCTCGCCTTGGGAATCATGTTAATTGTGTGTTATTAACTCGGATTAAATAACTGCTCTCAACATTTTTTCTACGACTGCATCAAACAATTATAAATTCATTAAGACTAACTATTTCCCCAAATGTAATATAATTCATACAGCGAATGATGTTCAAGAAACTTGACGAAATGGAACTTGCAAGAACAGCGGTATGAACATGATGAATGTTAACAGAAGGTGAAGTACTTCAACCAGAAATTAAATAACCTCACAGAAACACAGAGCAAACTCAGATAAACACATCAAGGAAGAAGTGTCACATGTTATGAAGCAGGTTTTTGTCACCAAAGTTTCCCACGAGTAACATCCTTACGGCTATAGAATAGAGAAGTCTTATAGTGGCTAAACATCTAATCATGATGATAAGGTCTATAATCATGATAATCATGATAATACTCCTTTAACTACTGCAGAGGCATCTTATGTTACAATGTATCTTGCATTGTTCCAATTGGTCAATGAAATATACTTGGATTAATTATTCAAATATTCACTCGTGACTTTTTTATCAGTGGACTACTGCACATTGCATAGCTTCCAGTGAGTGACAATTTGAAACGCTAACTCTAATCGCTCTTTCTTTGATGGACTACTTTATTTTCTCTTCATGTACTGTTTTTCACTATACCATGACTTTCATAGACTAACCGTTTTCTCGTCAAGTTCTCTAATATAATTTTTTACCCAATTGAATGTGTGTCTCGCTGTCGCAACCGACAAATTCATGTCGGTAAAAATTACCTATGTTTGTTTAATTTCAGACCAAACATTTACAGATTATGATGTTTAACCTGGTAATAAAACGGGTTAAAAATATTATAGTTTTGATTAGCGCTGAAAAGGTTAAGTTTAGCCCCCTTAACCTGTACACCCATGAATTTCATCCACCTGTTATTGGGAATACAATGTGTTTTTCAACATCAACATTTGCAATTACTTGGTTTCAAATTATATAAATATGAGTAATTTTCATCCACATGAAGTTGTGGGTCGCGGTAGCGAAACACAAATTTAAGTGGGTGAAAATGTAAATAAGATACCTAGTTATCAGGTAAATGGTTAATACCGATGTATACCATACCAAATGAGAGCACGTCCTTCTTTTCATGGAGTGTACACTTTTCTATTCAAATGAATATATTTTGCGACATGGGTGTTTTATGTGTTAAAAATCAGTTGGTTGTTGAAAGAAAGAGAAAAACTGAGATATGGAAGCTTTGACACCTATAACCTGATATAAAACATAATGAAATTATCATATTATCATTTAATTTAGTATGAGGGTCGTAAGCGCATATGTCATGGTTGTATAATACACTGTGTGGTTTACTTAAATGTGTCGAGTATTGATAAGACCTAGATAATCGGCTAGTTTTCTCTGCAAAATGACTTCGCTACTTTTAAGCCCAAAGTCGAGATTATACACTAGGCCTACTCCAAATAATACAAGGGTTATTTCTAGTAAACAGTACCACAGGCAGCACTGCACACTCCACACCTTTGAACAGTCAAAGGGCTTGAGTCACAGCCGAACCGAATGAGTCACCGGGGGCGGCCCACTTTTAATTATGAGCCCAATATATTGGCCAGTATTAAAATGTCAAACCTAATTGTTATGTCAGAGTGCTAGATAATATCTAGTATCTAGCCCATTACCCGTATTATGGTATCAGACATTTGTATATGTATAGGCCAGAAGATTTAGACACCATGATCAGATGATAGTAGTAGAATACTTGATATCTCTCGTTCACACATTCTCTGTTTATCACTGTTTATCTGAGCAAGGAAAATAGAATCATATTCTATTTTCCTCGATTTGAGTGAGATACAGTTAGATATGTTACGGCTGATAACGGTCACATATTTGAACGAACTCAGAAGTGGATGCAACAGGAATTGTAACAGATCATTCGGGGTAAACAATATAATTAAACAAAAACATATGCAAGCTTTTTGTGAAATTATATCCTAAGAAAATAAGAAAGTGAGAATATCTGCAAGCGTTGTGGGGATTTTTGTCACGAGTAACAGTAATGGCGATCTGTACTATGCAAGCGATTGTTGTATAAATATGTATAAACATTGTTTAGAAAATTGGAATTTTATAATTTTTTTTTTTTTTATCAAACCAGCCCCAGAACGACGATGTTTTTTATAACTTCTTCAAAACGTTTCCACCTAATAAACGATTTATTAGTGGAATGTTATTGTCTTTTCAAATATGAATAAAGTTTTGTAGGATTGTTTTCATAGCACAAACATTATAAAGGTAAATCATGCCTCTACACAGGACAATAAGGTTAAGGTATATATGCTCGCACCTAATCGAAACATGTCATCTAATTTATGCACGTATTCCATATTGGTCCAAGTACACAATTCTAGCCTGCCATATATCTTGTAACTAATCAATTGAAGAAGTTGTTAACAATAGCTTATAAAATACAAGAGATTTCATCCTTGTCTATTTTGGTTAAATTAAATGTCCGTTTCGCGTATTTATATGTAACAATCAATCTCTTTTTAGATTTGAAATTAAACTGTATCATAACAACTAGAACGAAACTCAACAAATGGTTACTTTTAAAACACTAAGTCGCAACACAAAGTCAACTGAATAATTAATGCACAATTAAATAAAAACAATTAAATAATAACATAAAATGCATTTATTGGCACAGAGTCTAAAGGTCAAGAGTGACACTGTCAATATGACGTCACATCTAAATAAAGTGTATCTGATATGTGTTACTACGAATAATGGATATAGAAGGGTGTATCTGCCACTTTACAAAGTGATTGATACACCCTATCATATCCAAGAGAAAGGATTATGTCAAGAAATACAAATGTATTTAGTGATTATGAAACACATGAGTCAAGCAGCAGTTTATGAAAACTCGCTGTGAATGTTTTCATACACAATATATGCATAACATAATGCAGAATGAAGAAATTTAAACAATAAATATAAATTTGAAATTCTCATTTATTCCGTTACCATGTTTATTGATCTGAGTGTTTCATACCTCTAAGCACCTCGTCTCCCTCCGCGTTAGTTCCGGCGTGGTCCAGGGTAGTGTAGTGATACAATCCCCAACGCTTTAGATCCACGTGCAGCCATCTATATAAAATACACATTGAAACCTGAACAGCTACCACAATCAATTATCATACATCAGTATTCTCTAACAAACAAGTATATCTGAATTGATCAATCGTAGAATGAACATCACATATATAAAGATCCACATATCATCAGATGGTGTATGGTAGACAATGTATATACATAACTAATTGTACAATAACTATTATTATAAGACCATACTTGCTGAGACGAGTTATGTGTGATTTCTAGCAAATAATGAATATCCAGCAGGAAACGTTGAACCAATGCTGGTTTAATGTTGGCCCACCGTCGCAGATGTTGGACCAACATTAAACCAGCATTGGTTCAGGTTGTGGTGTTTGATATGTAGTTACTTACGCTATAAGTGAGAATGGCACAATGCCTAGCAATCCACCCAGCATGAAGGAGAACCCGGGCCAGAAGCTCAGGGTCAGAGGGTAGATATTATTGTAGATCACGTTACCAATCAGGGTGCTCAGGCTCTGTAATGCCCCGAACGTGGCAAACATCCTACCTGTGACACACACAGAAGTCAAGTAAATGACACAGTAAAGTACATGATAAATACGGTAATATCTGGTTTGCAACATGAAGATAAAATAAATTAATCACTTAGTCCGCCTTTTTATTTTGTGTTGAATAATGTGATCTTCAAAATGTCACAGCTTTGTTTATATAGGTATATTTTACATTAAAGATTGATGCTCAAGATTAGAGCGTATATATAATCATGATAATGGCGATA
Source organism: Flabesymbios commensalis (assembly GCA_964017125.1). NCBI lineage: Eukaryota > Metazoa > Annelida > Polychaeta > Terebellida > Flabelligeridae > Flabesymbios > Flabesymbios commensalis. The sequence goes on from OZ024913.1 coordinate 65,974,607, forward strand.
AAGGAACAGTAGCATAATCGTATTTCGCCAACACCTTTGTGATTTTAGAATGCATTATCTAGAAATAAATTATCAATTTGCAGTTGACGTAACAAAATATTTGTAGCTGCAAATGAATAAATGACAGCCTTGCACTTAAAATCTAGACCTCTCCTAATGCATTTCATTTAATACAGAAGATGTTGTTTACTCACCAAGTTCATGTTTTTCTACCATTCGTGAGAGTAAAGATCTAAGTATCACAGGCCGTGCATCACCAACAAACCCAACCAGAGGCACTGTAATAAATAATATTCAACCAATCAGGGACTCTTTAACAAATAACAAACATAACTTTCCTCAGAATAAATAATTATAGAACTAGAGACACCAGGTGTCTTTAAAATCCATGTCTCACCCAATGTGGAAATATATAGTAATCATAGGCCTACTTCTCTTGAAATACCATATTTTAAAATACAAAATAGGTGCCACTAAGTCACACCAGCTCCCCGCTCCTACACCTCTGGCTGATGACTGAAGACAGACATGAGCCTTGGGTACCCATTAACTCTTATCCTGCTTCATTTAAATTTTCAGCCACTTGAAGCTGCGTCTCGCTACCGCGACCCACAACTTCATGTGGCTGAAAATTACTCATATTTGTTTAAGTTGAGCACAGATATTTCCAACTCTTCATGTTTAGACACACATTTCATTCCCAATAACAGTGATTTGGCTAAGTTATAAAACAGATTAAAAATGACAATAGTCAGCAGTGGTCAGTAGGATAAGGGGTGAATTATTATGACAGCAAATGAGCGTTAGATTTAATAATCCAAATTATGGTCTGTCAAAATAGATTATGAGCATTATAATGTGTGATTCACACAATGTATAATGACCATGTCCTCAGCGCAAGGGCTTTCAACCTCTGGGGAAATTTACTGTGTAGGCTGCAATGTACTAAGGACGAGCATAAGCAATGCGAATGTATATTATAAGACGTCTTACAGTCCAACTAAACAAATCAGTGTTTAACAAGAACGATTGTAGCAATCAGGATCATGTTCTATAATTAAATCTATTTAAACATAATTGCAAAGTTTTAAGAACATGAAGCATATTATATCTGCTGAGTAATAGGTTAGATTCATTGTAATTGTAAATATATTGTAATAACATTTCGTATGATTGTAATTATATATCACGCATTGCCTCTCAATACTACCTTTCCTGGGAATCAGCAATAAATAGGTGTCAGTTCCGATTTTGTTGATTTAACTAACCTGTAAAAACCATCCACGTATAAGTACTGATGGACATCATAGCCAGAGAAAGTGACCCGGAAATGGTCCCCACGAAGAAAATGAAGGTCTCGCGCATACCCATAACTTTCCGGAAGAATGGCACGACTGTGATCTGACCGATAGCTCCAGTGACAAGTGCGTAACCCACAAAGCGGCCATAGAGACCTTGACTCCAACTAAGGGGCTGTTTCCTCACGTATAGGTAGAATAGACTAAGACCGGCTGCAACAAATAATACAAGATATCATGAATTCTAGATAAAGTGCAACATAATACTGTATTCTATATAATTGTGTCGGTGTGTCAAACTTCAAGTACTGTGCACATGTGTGCTATGCTTTATGATTGTACGTTTCCATATAGACGTTATATAGAACGGTTTCTTTAACATGTTTATTAGCACCGCTTGTATTTGATATTTTTAAAGAAGTTTGTTATATTTTACAACATAATATCTTTGATAACTGGGCCTATAAATAATATGAATAATTCAGTAGGTCAACTGAACAAGTGAATAAACTCAATTTTAAGTCTGCAGAAATGAAATATTCAGGTACTATAGACCAACCAGGATAGGCCTACATGTAGGCCTATATAGGCCTACATATTTATATACATATCACAAAATCGGCCTATTTGCATATAGGGTAAACCAGCCACCCGTTCATTCCAAGGAAACAAGTCAATATGCAGTGTTTTATGGAGGGGTATTAGACTGCATAGCTCTTGGACGGGCGCTTTTATGGTTTGCCAGATCAAAAAAGTTAACCTGGCAGTAAAATGAGAATTGAACGACCTCTTAAATCCCACATTATGACCAGACATGTCACACAATGCAATACTGATCATATTTCATCACTGTATTGTATAAATGCTGTCATACATGTGTTGTGGGAAGGCGAAGTAATCATGGTATAAGCCTACTAATATCATGAATATAGACCAAGCAGGTTCAAAATAGATTGCTTGAAGGTGTCATTTTTATTTTCGTGCTAATTACATATTCCCAGCAGACAAGAGACATTAACCCAATGTTGTTTCAATGTTGGACCAGCGTCGTAGTCGATGGTCCAACATTAAAACAACATTGGGTCAATGTCTCGTATTTGTTGGGTTGTTCATCAGGAGATTTATATGAGGATCCGCATATAACCTTGTGGCTCTATACGTGCTATAGGTGATGACCTCACGCCCAGTGAGATTGACCTCGGTTCGAGGTAATCACTGAGTATGTAATAAAAAATGCGGATACTTATGCGAGGATGCAGACATATTATGTAACAATAAAATACGTTAACCCTTTCAGCGCGGTGATCGTCTTTAAACGTCAGATTCTGATGTCTAAAGACGATCCCGCGTTGAAAGAATTAAACAAAATTATATTGGCCGTAGACCCATAACATAAGTATTCAAATGAAGCGGAAAGAGCTAACTAAGACATTTATGATGTTTTCGAATTGAAAAAAGTTGCCTGTTTGAAAGTCGGAGATCGCGGGTTCGAACCCCACTCTGGTCTTTGAGTTTCAAAGAAACAAAATGCTCCTTCCCCGCTCACTCGTAAAGATTCGATATTGTGGGGAGCCTCCGTGACAGAGAGGTAGCGGGCTCGGGCTCAGACCGCCAAGGCTCGAATTTCTACTGTGTCTTCTCCAGGCCTAGTTTAGACTATATGTGCACAAAGATGGCCTAAAACCCCATTCATTTCATTTCATTTATTAAGCTGTGTATCTCATGGAGGAAAAAAATGGGCAGCACATGTGTTATCAGCGATTCGCTTATTCATTCATTTCGGGACAAATATTAATCGATAAAAGGCTTTACATTTGTATTAAGTAATCAACAATATGAATAACACTAGGCTTGATCTCTAATCATTATTACTGATGGTCATATATTTTCATTACCCTGTGCAATCTCTGTCTGACTGCACGTAAAGTATGGATGGATCCCCAGCAAACACGAAACATTGGCCCAATGATGGGCTAACGCTGGTCCACCGTCTGCGACACTGGCCCAAAATCAAGCCAAGCTCGGATGAACTTGTTGTGTTAGTTGGATAAGGACGGGGAGCAGATGACGGATCAATATGACGAAGCGGCGAGAGAATACATAACAACTCTCACACCCTGTATGGGTAGAACATGTAGAGGCACTGACTCATTCCTTACCAGTATGTGCACCAAACGATCACAAAATAAGGTTTTCACTCTTACAAAACTGAAATAGTTTTCTATAAACCATAATAGAGACCAAAGGGTTATTTTCAATTTGAAATCATCACAAATGTCTTAGTTATCTCTTTCCGCTTCATTTGAATAGCTATGTTATCATGGTTATGGGTCTACGGCCATTATATTTTTTTAATTTTTTCAGTGGGGGTCTTTAGACGTCAGAATCTGATGCTTACAGACGTCACTAAAGACGATCCCTGCGCTAAAAGGGTTAAAGGAACATGTTATCATCGTCTGACAAATACGATTACCATGATTATTGCGTACTCGTAGGCTTTCTGCCTATTGGAATTATTATTTTTGTTTATTGTTTATTTGACTTCCAGTTAAGACATGCAAAAATTGTACAATATCATTATTAGTAATGGGGTATTATTTTAGAACATGTTATTAACTTTGGTAGACGAGAATAGGTCGAGACGACCTCTACAATGCCTGTCAACCATATTAGTAAATTAAAATTATAAAATAAAATAATATATGACAGTATAATATAAAAACTGGCAAAACTGGCATACTTATCATGTGAAGCAACGTCATATCCAGCGTTTAAAATAGCAATGTTTTTGTGTACATGTTATTTTAAAAATGTACATAGTAGATTATAAATTTTGTGAAATGTACACATAAAATAAAATAACTGACAATTGTCTGTCATCTGTCTCCCGCACCAAAACCATAAAATAGCTACACTGTGTTCTACATCATGTAGCAAAAAAGGACACTATGGAAAGCGTAGAGACCTAATTAAAACCTCGAAACGCTTTAGTTGTTTATTATATAAACAGATAAAAGGACATACAATCAGGGTATGTGTAAGAGAAAAATAGTAAAAAGTTTTGGTACTCTTAATTTTAACATGTATACATAGGCCTACATACATCCCTAAATGACAGTTATACTATTAACCTAGTATGCATCTGCTGACATCAGCTGATATAGCCGTCATGCAGCCGAAAAATGCTACCTAGATAGATATTCAATACACTAGTATACGTTAGGCGGGGTGGCTCGTCAGTTGCCAACACATAAGTATTGACAATTTTTTATCATCGGAAATGCCCTTTTTTTTAACTTTCACATATTTATAATAGATTTGTTTTATAACATTCACCCGCCTAGCATATACTAGGTGCTGACTAGTGATAATGACTCACCTATAGAGCTGATGATGGTGGTGACCAGCACCGCCATGCTGACTAGCACGTGACTCCTGCCATTTTTCTCTCTTTTCCTGAACACACAGCCCAGAGTGTCTTTTATTTGTTTAGGGGCCATCGTGGCTTTGCACACCTCCCCACAGTTGGGAATTCCCCGTCTTCTTCGTCCTTGGTCAGTGTCCCGGATGCGAAACACTGTGTACAAAATGGCGAAGATAAACATAGTGAGACCTAAAGAAAACACAAAAGGAAAGCTGGTGTGATCCAGTATCATTCCGCCGAAAAAGAACGACGAAGCCAGACTGGTTGAAATGATGGCCTCTGCAATAGCAATTCGGAATGTTCTGTTCTTTTCTGGAGTGACGTCACTTAGATAGCTGAAAGAAGCCATATTGCACGTGACCCATCCACCGAATATCCCGCTAAACAAGGGTCCAATGAGGATGTAGCCCACATGTAGATCTATGTACATGGCGTTTACGATATAGTTCGCTGCACTGAAGATTTGCCCTACCGCAGGCAATATGAGAGTGAGCTTGCGACTAACATTATCCCCCAGTGATCCATAGAAAAAGGTAAAAATAATGGACGGAATTTCAAAGCAGATATTTTCCAGAAGAAACCAGTGCGCGGCATCTGTCTGCACCATATTCTCTTCATCTTTATATGATGAATTGCTCAAGTTGTCGCAGATACTCTGGTTAAATTTCTTCAAGCATACTTTACGGTATATCAGAGCCTGTATGGTAGGCCACAATAGAGAAGTTCCAAACATAAAGAAAAACAAAATGGGCTCCACATGGATCGCTCTACGTAGATTGTTTATCTTTGCCACGCAGCGTGAGCTCAGGGTTTGAGATCGACTTAGATGGGATTCATCTCCGTCGACTGTCGCAGACACCAGCATGTCAGCTCTTATCTGTTGTGGGTTTGTCGCCTTGGCATCAGGCTCTCTTTCCTCGTGTAGACGCTGCATCTCGTCTGTAACCAGATAAAAACATCAAAAGAATTAGTACACATAATAAAGCATATAACAATTTACCATGTGATAGCGTGGTCCGAATACTGTGGATCTGGTAATTTCCGCGTGTTTATTTTTTCGCAAATTTCAGATTTCCGGACTTTTCACAAAGTGTATGATTTGTGATTTTTCATTTTTCTTCAATAGCGCAATTATAATAATATTCGCGAGATTCTTGTATTCGTGAATTTGTCCTCCTCGCGAAATTCGTGAAAATTAAAATCACACGAATATTATCAGATCTACAGTATATTGTTGATGCTAAATATTAAAATCCCAGTCACAACAGCTGTAGTGGTATATAAAAGCTCAAACTTGACTTCGATATTCAGATATAATAATATCTGACCCTGATATGAACCTTTTTATATCGCCTACGTTGTCCATCGTGAAAGCTGAAAACAAGTGCAACTACGTGAAATATAATTGGTTGATATAATCTTGGCAATTTTGGTGTAGAGGGGAACAAATAAACATGATAAATACAGCCATCAATTATGTAAAAAAGACACTCTTCACTTTGAATGAAAGTTTTAGGAATCATGATAAGTGGTTGTGGAAATAAACTGATATTTATCATGTTTATACAGCGGTTAACAGGTTAAGTTCTAAGCGGCTAACCCTTACAACGCTGAATTATTTTTGTTGAAACTATGGAGACTAAAGGGTTTTTTAATTTGAAAACAGCAAAAATATCTTAGTCAGTTTTTTCCGGTTTGTTTGAATACCAATGTAATGGGTCTACGGCCATTATAAATATTTTAATTTTTTCAGTGCGGGGGCCGCCTTTATACGTCAGAATCTGACGTCTATAGACGTCAGATTCTGACGTCTATAGACGGTCCCCGCGCTAAAAGGGCTAACTTAAATGATATGATTAATTTCGAATTATATTATCCTACAATCTGACAATATCGATCCCCCACTAGAAGCTACAACTGACATGTTCACAACAAACTCACAGATTGTATAGACAGGTTGTCAGACAAATTACAATGAGCAGGATCGATTTCTATAATTCTATGGGTAGATATGATCGTATTATACTGAGGTGTGATTAGCAGAGCACCCTGATGGATTACATTGGCATTTCTTGTCTTGAAGTGATAGGCTTACGTCTGTGAACACTCAAATAGAAATGTTGTACTTTCGTGATGTGAAAATATATTATACTGTTTAAATTGGATTAACTGCGGAACTTCTACACTCAACCCTCAGTGAGCAAACAAAATTACTTCAACACTTAAACTTGAAATCATCCAGCGGGTGATTTCAAGTTTAATCGTTGGAGTAATTTTGTTGACAATGCAATTAGAAGGAGTAGCCCTATATTAAATTAACATCTAATGAAATATCATAACTTAGGCTCACAATAAGGTGAGAACTTGACATATTTATTTATATGCCTATATTCTTGTTACTACATGTATTTCGCATGTATGTAGACGGAATGATCGAAAGTACAAAAACGGTTCTTTGTCAAACTAATGCATACTCTGGTGTTCAGTGTTGTACTGTATGTTGATAATAAGGCTGTGTGTTGGTTGTTTTTGTATTAGTCAGGTGTTGATCGCACCTAAGTTAATCAATATACTGTAAACCTGGAGTGTTTATGAGTCGTGCCACATTCTCACAGCTTCTGTAATAAGCAGATTTCCCCAGTGTGATCGCAGTTGACGGAGATGAATATATCCTAGTTGTGCGTGCCGATTATCAGATTTTACAATATCACGTCAACTCAATGCGAAGTATATACACAGCAGAAACAAACAAAAACAAACAATGAGATAACGAGCACTAATCTGATAATCGCTCTAGAACATATCAAATTTAATTCTTTTTGTATTTTAGCTATCATTTTATCACATTTCTCTATGTAATATTAGTGTATTATTATTTTGTTTATCAATTTAGTCACTGGTTTGAATTATAGGCCTACATATACACTCTAAACAATATAGGTTCACCAGAAGAAACCCTTCAGTACAATCACCATGTAACCCTTGCAGGGTTCTCCTGGGGTTGCATGGTGATTGTACTGAAGGGTTCTTTTTGAAGAAACTATACTGTTTAGAGTGTATAACGGGTCAAAAAAATTTAGCATTTCACAATATTATTTTGAACGTGATCCAAATATATCTAAAATCTCAAGGATAGATGCAAAGTAATCCAAGTGCATTAAAACATGTGTTATTGACCACGTTGACTTTGCTATTATACATGTTATAACCATCTTACAATGATAAGTGTTTTAATGGGACAGGCATATGGTGAATATGCAATCGTCATAAGAAGTGGAGCGCGCAGAGCTTAAGGTTGGGCTAAATTAGCATCGATATATAATACACTTGTCTCAACCCGCACCATGCAAACTCGACGAGCCCGTTTAGGGGCCACCATTCAATCTCAATAATTCAATAATGCAACTTTGCAGTAATTCTTTTATTTCATCATTTATTTGACATTCCAGTTGAAAACATGTAAAAAGGTACAATATACTCATTGTAACTGTACACTTTTTCATGCAAATAAATAAATTAATTATTCACCGGTAATTGAGTGAGGAGAAATAAATACTGCAAGAGAAATTGTATATGCTGTGATCAGCGGGAATCGCACCCGGGGTGCTGGTGTGACAGTCGCCATGATTCACTACGCCACGTCTCTCATGTTTGTAGTGGTTAACGTTGCCGTCTGCCTCGCCGGAGCAAGCAAGCGAATCCGTCCCTCGCTTTGGTACAACGTTTCTTTCCCGTCAAAATTCAATATTATTTCCTATTTACCGGGAGGTGGCGTGCTCGGTCTCAGACCGCCAGGGCTCGAATATCATGTGTTCGGATTCATCACACCATCCTCAGAAGGTTATCCTGGTCTGGTTTAGCTTGTGTGTACACAAAAGTGATATAAGACCCGTTCATTCGTTCCCCTACCATGCTTGCATGCACCTATCAGCGATTTAGGCCAGTAAGTATTGCTATATCAGGTGCATTATCAGTGATTATGTGAGCATTTTGATCTAACCTGTCAGAGGAAATGCTGTATGAACATTACTATCAGGCGGAAGCATTCAAGTAACCGGAATACAAACCGCATCTGGTAGTTTGAGATTAATAAACGTTAATATAACTGTAAATTGTCTCCTTGAATATGAAAGGGTGTATTTGCCACTTTGTAAAGTGGCGAATGAATACACCCTTTCATATCCAAAGGGTCGACATGGTCAGCCCATGTGATGTGTGATCATCGTTAGGTTAATTCTGTCAGCCAATTTCAGCTAATTATCATTATAATCATATAATAGTGTCAAATTACAAACAAAGCCATTACTGATTAACAAAAATATGTCGACCCAGCAAACAACAGACGACGACCCAATGTTGGATTAGCGTTGGCTCACAGTCTGCGACACTGGCCAGCACTAACATCAAGTACTTGTTTGGGATAATGTTGTATACAGGCCCGGCAGAAGCATTTGGTAACTGGTCCGGCCATTATTGTGAGAAAAATAGAAATAATCATGACTTGAAAACTGGTTCGGTCCAGACCTGAGCAGTCTATACCAGGTCCGCCGGACCTGGTATAGACATGACAGACGCGGTGATCAATCCTGACTCTATTATTGACCAGATGTAAAGGCAGAGGAAAGACTCTACCTGACAACCTGGCAGTAGCCATCAATAAAAAAGACCAGAAAAAACGCTGAACCACTGAAGCTGAATAGCCGCATGGCTAGTCATCCAAAATAAGGCGTTCTAAAGGAAACTGAGAGGGTAGACCTGAATCACATTGGGTGCGATATACAGCGCCCCAAGAGCTCCCTCTACACTATATTATTAGGACACCCGAAGTCGCCAATGAAGGAATGAACAAACAAACAAACAAACAAACAAACAAACAAACAAACAAACGAACGAACGAACGAACGAACGAACGAACGAACGAACGAACGAACAAACAAACAAACAAACAAACAAACAAACAAACAAACAAACAAACAAACAAACAAACAAACAAACAAACAAACAAACAAACAAACAAACAAACAAACGAACGAACGAACGAACGAACGAACGAACGAACGAACGAACGAACGAACGAACGAACGAACGAACGAACGAACGAACGAACGAACGAACGAACGAACGAACGAACGAACGAACGAACGAGCGAGCGAGCGAGCGAGCGAGCGAGCGAGCGAGCGAGCGAGCGAGCGAGCGAACGAACGAACGAACGAACGAACGAACGAGCGAACGAACGAACGAACGAACGAACGAACGAACGAACGAACGAACGAACGAACGAACGAACGAACGAACGAATTAATATTAATCACACTATCCATTATCATGATTATCAGACAATTAAATGTAATGCTGATAACATTATGTTACACACATGTCATCAACTGATTAATCAGGTATTGTCTCAATCCTGTATGCTTGCTTTATGCAGAATAGTAAAATATTATTAAAATATATAGGCTTCAAGTATATATCATTATCAACGCAGTAAACTCATAAGAGAAATAATTGTAATAACTACAGTATTTTACAGTGATATCATGCATATCCCTGTAAAATGTAACCATGGTAACGTGAATGAAAATGAACTGATTTTGTCAAAATCTCGAGTATAATATGTCAATTGAACGCCCATGCAGAAATTGTTCTGATAGAGCATGCTATTTTCTCACCATAGAGCATGCTATTTTCTCACTGTTTGTGTACTATTAAATAATGTATTTATTTCTAATTTGGGATCTTTATAGGTTACTAGTATTTTCGTTTTCGGTTCAAAGTTTTTTTAATATCGTCAAGTATTGGATAACATTATCATAATTATGTGCGCACTACAAAATCTCTATAAAAACGGGGGTAATATCGCAAAAAATATTACAAACACATTGGAGATGGTTTTGTAAATGATGAAAAAACTCACCCCTCATGTTGGCTATAGATCATTAGAGAGGTTTCTATAGTGGGTATTGTTTCATCTCGGATCGGGAATCACTCGGCGCTTTCTGATAATAAACAATTTACAGAATGTTTTAACCCCTTTTAACCCCTAAATGACTTTCAGTGTTGTCACCTTCCATTGATCCACCGGCCAACACACAAACTGTGAACTCATAATGTTGACGCGTGAGAACTCGTGTGTTAACTCGTGTGAGATGGTGTGATCTACATCAGCCTGACATCTCGGCAACTACATCAGACGTTCACCCAGTGTTGGATTATTGTTGGGCCAGCGTCGCAAACTCTGGGCCAACATAGATCACACATTGGGCCAATGTCTCGTGTTTGTTGATATGTCCAGCGGTGATGATTGTGAACTCAATCAACTGAGAAGGGCGCGTCAAGTTTGCAGATGACAAACAATATGTTTTAGTGATGAATACAAATAAAATAAGCATGACAATAGTGGTCAAAGGGTTGATTACCAACCAAGCAAAGTGTTATATGGTCAGCTTCGGGATAAATGTGATATTTCAAATAAATGATGATTTCATAGGACACGTGAGATCAGATGTCATATTTAATATAGTACGCGATGATACCATACTAAAATTGTATGAATCATAAAATTAAACCAGAGAAATACTAGAAAATAGTAGAAAATAGTAGAAAATTAATTCATCCCGAGTAATAAGTGCATCCCAAGCTACATTCATTTAATCAGTGTTATTAAACATATGTGTTGTTACCGGACGTGCAAATATCACTTATTATGAACGTAGCCAGAGTGTTATCAAGTTTAGGGCAGCTTATCATCGCTCAATTATTGATTTAATCACGTGGCCATGTATTATTAATTAATAGTAGGCTACACGGCTAAGCCTAACCTTACAAAAACTCAATAGCACATGGAATCCTCCCCCTCAGAGTTTATTTATGCTATAATTTGGGCACCACAAAAACGATTAATAATAAAACGACATAATCACTGTTTAAGAACACATTTTGACGACAGATTTTATCATAAGTGCCTTAAACGACGTTTCAAATGGAGCTCAAGTGTAGTGTTGTTGATGGGTAGTCTATCTGGATGGTGCCGTCGCCGTGGCAGCAACGCTATGTACGTCACTTGTAGGCATGGTGTGCAGGTGTGCACTTCATGACCTACACGTGTGTACAGGTGTAGGCCTATATTGTCTAGACAGAAATTGACATGGTCCTGCAGATCAACCTCTAAACTTTCCCGCCAGACTGACTCTGTTTCTAGACTATAAGCATAGACAGCAACTGTGCTGGGTTAGCCTATCTGCAAAATGAAATGAATCGGGCTTTAGGCCACCTTTGTGCACATATAGGCTAAACTGGGCCAGGAGAACCTCCTGAGGATGGTGAGATGATTGAGATGACACTGTCCTCCAGACACAGGATTCGAAATTCGAGCCCTGGCGGTCTGAGGCCGAGTACGCTACCTCTCGGTCACGGAGGCTCCCCACAATACTGACTTTCACACGTGGATGGGGAAGAAACAATTTTGTTTCTTTCAAACCGCCGAGACCGGGAACCGAACCCCGGACTCTGGCGTGAAAGGCAGCGGTGCTAACCACTACCCTAGGGCCCCCGCCCAGCCTATCTGCAAACTGTCTTAGAAGCCTATATAGAGGCCTAGGCCTATACAGATCATTACAAATAGCACGACAATCATGAATAGGAGCCACAAGATAATTTGTCATGTTTTGAAGACGATGAGGAATTGAGAGGTAATGTAGCCTATCTGTCATGGCTGTTCATATGTTGTCGTTGTCTGAATATTGGAACTCGTATCGTAACGGTCAGGGCTGTAACGGAACTCGACTTCGTCTCGTTCCGTTACAGCCCTAACCGTTACGATACTCGTTCCTATATTCAGACAACGATGTATTATTAGATATTAATGTAAACAGATATAACGCAGAACGGTGAGGTGATTATATCATTATCAGGGGGTCACCATTTAATATCCAGGGGGGGGGGGGGGCTGGAGTTTTGTCACGCACAAATTATTTATTTCAACCCGGCTCGGCAGCGCGCTGAAAATTTCAAATATTATCACATGTTAAATAGAACAGTTCTTGAAGTAAATTATTTATTTGACGTCCGCCCAAAATTTTTAATTTAAAAAAAGTCCTCCCCCCCCCCCCTCCGAGAGATTGAATGGTGGCCCCTTCAGCTGTTCGCGTTAAGTGAGAGATCGAATGTATCAAACGAATGGTAAAACAAATTTGCAAAGAATTGATTTTGTGTGTGTGTGTGGAATCGTCTATTTATACAGCTGTCGAAATCGAGCTGTTTCACAAAGCCTGAGATTTACACGTGTTTTGTTCACAGCACAATGAGTACTGCAGATCGATAATGAGCCATGCGCATACTATACCAATCTGATTCATCAGATCCACTATCCTTCCACTAGCGTTCACAGCCTATAGCTGTGCTAGTCTGGCCCTGAGAAGGAGGCTGATACTATACATGCTGTACAGTCAAAAAAAACCCGACAAATTAAAATGAAATAAACATATAGCAGAGGAGCACTAAAACACTGTGCTAACTTAAAGTTTTTGTTTATTTACTTCGTATTACATTATCATTATTATATTAGAATTTTACAACCCTTTTGGATTTGATGAAAACATCTAACACATAAAAAAATGAAACAATAATATCACAATTCATGTTTTATGCTATGTCTAACAAAAAGAAATATGGGAATGAAAAAATTGTCAGCACAAACGCACATCGATTGTAATGCACTGCATTATATGGGCCGATAACCCCTTTAAAAAATAAACATACTGACTATTTAGGAGGTCGTATAGATTTTACATGAGGAATATTATCCGAAACGATTTTTTACGGAACAAAACTATCCATTATTATATTATGTACGCACTGCATGCTACAAGGTTTACCGAACTAAAGTTGTTATGTGATAATGGCTGCCGTACATCTGCGTCCGGGACTCAGGGGATTTAAACGCTTTTATAACCTGATAACAATCTCTCTCCGAATATATACCTTCTTAATAAGTTGTTATAATATGTTAAACCTTTCAGCACGGGGACCGTCTTTAGACGTCAAAATCTGACGTCCATAGAGCTGACGTAAGATTGTGACGTCTAAAGACGATCCCCGCACTGGAAGAATTAAAATATTTGTGATGGCCGTAGACCCGTAACATAGGTATTCAAATGAAGCGGGAAGAGCTAGCAAAGACATTTATGATGATTCCAAGTTGAAAAAACCCTTTGGACTCCATAGTTTTTACAAAAATATTACAAAATATTACATGGGGTTGAGCACTACAATGGCAGCATCAGGTCTCGAATGTGACACATGAATGTGTCTATACTCCACTGATCAATGCTCACGTGCATAATCATATCGTCACAACTTTTTGAAGATCCCAATCCCTACTTGTCAAAAGCGTACTTCATCATTTTTCTAAATTTATTCTGTCGTGAACCAGTAATTGGGAAATGCTGAAATTAAACCTTGCTGAAAACAGCTTAATTGACTAAAAATGCATGTGATGTGCGGACAGCGCTCAGCCTTCATTACCATGACTACCATGATTACCATGATCACCAGCTCATTAATAATTTTATCAAACTTTTTAAAAAGCGTACATTTCCCTAGACCTCTTCTCACTAACGTACGGTTTGTATGCATAGTAATAGTATTTATTATTATATGCGATGCATATGGCCTCAAACTACTTACATGTGGTTGTAATTATGTGACCGTCTATGGGTCGTTTCAACCCACTCGTTCAAAAACGAATTGACTTTAACTTATACCAGAGGAGCAACCTATCATATCCATTTGGAATAGAACGATAGAGGTTCCCTAGAAAATACGAATTCAAACATTGACCCAGTGTTGGCTTGATACTGGTCCACCGTCTGCGACATTTACCCAAAATTAAACCAACACTGGGCAGCGAATCATGCTCTCTGGGTTGTAATGTTTAACCCTTAAAGCGCTGAAATATTTTTATATAAACCAAGAGATCCAAGGGACTTTCCAATTTGAAATCATCAATAATGTCTTAGTTAGCTCTTTCTGGTTCATTTGAATACCTGTGTTATGGGTTTACGGCCATAATAAATAGTTTATTCTTTCAGTGCGGGGATTAACTTTCGTCAAAATCTGAGGTCAATAACTAAAGTTGATCTCCGCACTGAAAGGGTTAGTAAAATTGTCTGTGCCATGCAACACGGATAAATGACAATACGAACAGCATAAACAAAAGTCATGAACAAACAATATTGTTCACTGTTTTATATATCAAATTTGTCAAATAACAATACTGGGCTAATCCCGACCCATTTTATTTCTGCTCTTGCTGTAGCTGTATTGCTGTTAAAATGACAGTATACAGCAGAATAATAATACGTTATTACATTTATTACATAGACATTTTTATTCAGTTGTAACTTGAAAACATAACTATAACCAACATGACCAGCTCCCGCATTATCAACTAATCAAATCTAAAAGAACAGTTCAAAATACACATGATACACAGTGTCCAAATCTACATGTAAATTAGGACTCTGACAAACATATGTATATGAAATGACAAACCAGTTTATATGCACCTAATATATATCGATTAATATAGATGCACGGTTGGTAGGAACCCTAGAAACCGCTACTGTCACCACGTTCCATCCTGCCGTGTGCAGGGTGTACTTGTAGAGTGAGAACGAGTACAACTGAAGTCTCTACAGGGTGCCACGTTCAGATTCTGGCACGTTTCTTGTGCTAAATTAGGTCCATCAATAACCGAGTGGTGTACTCATACATGTCATGAACTCATGCAGAATGTTAACATGGTTAAGAGGACGACAACTAGCATTATGACTTGTGGCAAAGTATAATTCCCCGTGTTTCATTCCATGTAAGGCTATACAAATTATGGTGTATTAGTGTATGCCATATGGGATGGGGAATAAATGAAACTTATAAATGTTTGCATTGTAAATAGTGTATTTATTGTACAGTTTTATATAACTGGTTACAATTGAATTAAAATGTCTACATATTTACATTTTAAGTAGTGTACCGCCACACTTCTTATATTACATACATGATATAGCGAAAACGGATGCATCCCCCCAAATTGAGTGAACACTATCTGATTATACTGAGAATTAAAATAGTAGATTATTTGAAGCTTATTGTATTAGGCCAAAAAATTTTAGCTAAAACATAATTATCATGAAAATCATGAATAGCTGCATTATTTCTAAATATTGATGAAGCGGAGGAAAATATTTTGATTTTTTAGGCCAAGCAAGAAAGTATCTACATACAAAATTATGAGCGGTTCTCGATATAACGCATTCACAAGAGCCTGTAAAATATCAAAATCAAAATCTTTTCATGTAACAAAATCACGAGTGGTCCGGACCAACAGATCTCGAGAAAAAGCATTTCACAATTTGAAATAGCGACCATTTTAATGTAATCACTGGAACACAACCAAAAGTTTTTCACATGTATATATACAACATCACGAGTGATTAGGACTAGCGTTCACAAAAAACTATTAAAAAAAATATGGCCACCAAAATCACTAAACCGTGACGAAAGACTTTTCATTTCAGGACCCGGGAGGTGAGTGCTTAGCCTACACGCAAAATCACAACTGATTTGGATCAGTGGTTCCCGAGATATCGCGCTCACAACAACTCGGCAAATTCAAAATGACCGGCATTTTCATGTAAATCACTAAAACGCGACAACTTTTAATATAACATTCTTGATTTGAAAGTTGATTGTATGATAACATCTTTTACACATTTTTCAATTAATTCGTGTACCAGAGTGAGACGTTGGCTCAACGTTGGTTTACTGTTAGCCTAAGACACCGGCCCAACCGTAAACCAACGTTGAGCCAACGTGTCATGGCTGCTGGTCGGTTGTCCTGCGTGACCATTGCCATGATGGTGACAGGAGACTCGGGGACACATGACCTTGGTCTAAGCTGTAAGGTCACGCACAGGCGTCACGTGACTGGCAGTTCTAAAGTGCTTGCCACTCAAAATGGCGCCTACATCACGTCTAGTGTGATCCAAAAACACAGTAGTTATATTAGGTGAGAAGTATTACATACCACCCTCCACGCATGCCATTCTGTTGTTATTGTGACACGAATATCCGGCCATATCCCACAAAAACACCCTGGCTAAAATACGATAAAACTATAGTCTATCAGCTCGACTGAAGATCATCATAATTATTCACTTTCACCCTTAAGCGCTAAGCACGACTAAAGTCGTTTTTCATCTATTTTATTAGCCGATTAAATCACTGTGATTGTGAAAGAAATGTGTGTTTAAACATCTAGATTTGCAAAATGTTTGGTCTCAAATTAAACAAATATGAGTAATTTTCACCCACTTGAAGTTGTGGGTCGCGGTAGCGAGACGCAACTTCAAGTGGGTGATAAATTAGCAGACAAATGGTTAATTCTAATACAGGGTGAACAAATATGACCATAATGTGATCCTGGTACAGGCACAATAAATTCAGATCAGATGGGGAGGTATATTGTTTTTCACCCGTATTAACCCTTACAATGCGGGGATCGACTTGAGACGTTAAAATCTGACGTCTAAAGTCGATCTCCGCACTGTAAGGTACTAATATATTTGTAATGGCCGTAGACCCATAAGATAGGTATTCAAATGAAGCAGAAAGAGCTAACTAAGACATGTATGATGATTTCAAATAGATAAATCCCTTTAATCTCCATAGTTTAAATAGAAATATTTCAGCGTTGTAAGGGTTAAGTTAGCCACGAAATGACGTCCGTTGATTAGCTGATCCCTTCACGTGACATGCTGCACATCTATACCACTGTCATAGTGGTCAGTGGTAGACAGTCCCAAATTTGTATTCATGTGTTGTACAATAGATTCAGCTACACCATGTACACGGACTTACTTTATTCAAATCCTGACTCCATTCCATAATACATTTTCATAATACATGTGTATTATTATACGGTAAACATGGTAAACCATGCAACATATATTAATACACATGTCGCTGCAAAATGTCGGTACATCATATATTAACATACACTGAAACATGAAAAAACTACCATATTTAAATAGATTATTGATGTTATTTAATTTATTGTTACTTAAAAATTGTTACGATTGTAAGAGGAGCACTACTGTTATACTGTGTTGAGACATACTGCGTTTTGATTGTACAATGTGATATTTGTTAGCTGTCAGCAGTCAGAATAGTAATGTTTCCTGAGTGTGAGTTCACACGCAACCTTATCCTGAAGTCCTTAATTAATACTTCCCGGGGATAAATTCATGTGCCACTACAGCTCACTAGAAATGCACCTTCTCCCCACAGAACTTATATGATATTAAATGAAACAGTAACATAATAATATATATGCCGTAGCCGTGGACGAGCCCACACCGTAACCATGGTAATGGTGTGGGCCGTAGTTTGCTGTATTCATTTTACCCGGGAAAAGCAGTGTTTTTCAACATGGCGGTGGCTGAGAGCGATCTCAACCCCAAGGTCCGAAAAACATCCATAACGCTTCAATGACTGTGCGACAAATGAGCTGAGCATGCGATCATGTAGCTGAAATGTTACACATTCTAATCAACCTATTGGTGAACTGATTAATCGAGGACTCTAACAGTGTCTAATCAACCCATTGGCAACCTGATATAATCGAGGGCAAGTTAGATATCGCCGTACAAAGAAAAGTCCCACGATTTTGTATGGGCGCAATCTGTGGCTGATACCTACAGTTTCAAATTCATATCATATCTACACATTTACTTGATTAGACAAAGAACGCGGGATATCAAGTTATACTTTTGTTATAGTTGTCTTAGAACAAATGAACGAGCGAACGATCTGACAAACGAACGAACGAATGCATGAATATTTGTACGCACGTAAACCTAACGGGTGGCGCATATAATATATCAAATAAATATTATAACAAATACATTTTATGGAAATATGGCTGGCTGTCTCCTTATGGAGAAAGTGAAGACCATGGTAGAGAATTTGGAGAATTACAGGTGATGCGATCGAAAATGGCAAACAGGTTGGTAAATGAATCAATAACTGAGATTGTCAAACAGGTGCAGTCAGCTACAACCCGATAATTACCATCATTACTAGATGCTAAGCCGAGCTGGTGTGTTTGTACGATAGTGATACATTCCAGTAGCTTGTGTATACAAGGTATAAGGGTGGAATCAATAGAAAACGTAGGCATATTCAGTATCGGATAGCGATAAGCTGATAAGCTCTACAATTATGATTAGAAATAGACAGATATTATTGATAAATATTTAGAAATGCTGTCCCTGGAAAATGACGCCCATAACAAAGAGATCTCTACATATACATACACTCTATACATGTATCTACAAGCACTGGCTCATACAACGTAAGATTAGGTAAAACATGTAATATATGACTGGTTATTGATTGACCATACCTGATGAAATAATAGCATTGTGAACTACAGACGCTCACCAAATGCTGGCGTGATATTGCGCCATTGTTTACGACGTTCACCCAGTATTACACGAACATTGGGTCAACGTTTGGTGTTTGCTGGAATGACAAACAGCAAACTTCCCAAAAACAGAAGACGTTGTCTCAATGTTGTTTGGATGTTGGGCCAGCGTCGCAGACGCTGTCCTAACATCCTAGCAGCATTAGATGAAGGTCCCGTACATGTATTTGGAGAAGGACAATGGATGTCAGTCTCTGTATAATTATCTTCACAAATAATCTTTGTATCGCATGTCGCTAATCAGTCATGAATATCATGCCTTTATTATGTTTATATGACAATTATGACATTTATAATGATATTGCAAGTTAATTTTTCATCTCTGTACAGTTATCTTCACTTGTGAATAATCTTTGTATCGCATTTCGCTGATAAGTCATAAATAGTATGCCTTTATCACTGTATCATGTTTATATGACTTGCAAATTATAATGATATTGCAAATTAATTATTCATGTCAATCTGAAACATCCCTCTTTACAGTCTAAAGTAGTATTAATGAGCACAGAAAATCTAGAAAAAACGAAGATATTCTCTGTTTGAATAGTTTCACATATATGTTAGATGTTTTTAGCAAGAGGGTGTTATTATCATCATTATATAGGCCTACAACCATAATTTTCAGCCGTCAGACCTCGTATTATAGTAGTCTGCCTTTGACTTATTGACAGTGGCACAGTTTGTAACGTGGCGATATCCGCTGATTATCACCTGTCATTCAGTTGATTTTTAAATGGAAATACAAAATCAAGTTAACAATTACTTTTTAATATCATTTCATTTGCAATCTTGATGTTTAAATTCATTCCCAATATCAATATTAATCGGCCAATAAAACAAATTTAAAACGACTATAGTCGTGCTTAGCGCTTAAAGGGTCAACATGTTAATTTCACTGACCGGTCACTGATGACGTATAAGTCAGTATAAATGAATGTCTTGACGTCAATAGAATATATATCTCCATCTATCATCAGATCATAGAGACTTGCAATCAGGTATGAATACCACCTGAATATTGCCAACTATGATTTGTATGGCCTGAATTCAATAATTAAACTGGCCATACAGCCCCTCAACATGCCCAAGTGGGTGAAAATGTGAATGCTATCATTTAGCGCTTTCAGGGTTATATGTGTCCTAACATTAACCATTAAAGCGCTGATTTTTTTATGAAAACCTTGGAGGCCAAAATGTGTTTTTTTCGATTTGAAATCTTCATAACTGTCTCAGTTAGGTCTTTCCGATTCATTTGAATATGTTTAACTTTTACAGTGCGGGGATAGACTTTAGTCGTCAGAATCTGACGTCTACAGACGTCAGATTCTGACGACTAAAGTCAATCCCCGCGCTGTAAGGGTTAACATGTTTAAGTTGGTGAAATCGGGAACGGGATTTACTAATGTTTTGCTAATTGATTTTTGTTTGTTTTTGGAACAGGTCTGCGTAGAGACACGATACAGTTAGACGTCGTGTGTCGTTTCATGTACATGCTGTAACAGTCATCATTAAAATACTGTTTCACTTGATATAAAACAGTTTAGGGCTTTAAGAACACGTTGTCCTAGATATGTATATGCCTATACAATATCATAATATATATGAAGGATTCTATAATTTGAGCACCAGCACTGTCCGCACCTTGTAATATTTATTATTGAATATTTTGATTTAATTTGATTACATAAATGCAATGAATGACCTTTATTTTACAATATAGCAATATTAAAACTAAAAAATTCTAACATAAATGTGTTTTTTGAAAGAAATATTATGTAAATTAAGCCAATTTTAGCCAAAAAGCCTTGTCCCACATACTTCCTGTATTATATATTATATTTGTTTCTGATATAATGTTAGTGTAAAACACCATCTATAAGATTAGATACACGTTTTTGAAAATAATTTTATTATTTTACCACTTTTTATGCAATTTATGTCTGTCCCACGTTGCAGCGACTCTCCGTAACGCTTATAGTTTTCAGGTAATATCTGTACTTTTTCTGACCAAAATATCACTTGTCTGGTGCAAAACAGTTGCGCGACACCTTCATGCAGTGAATCGTGAAAAAAAGTATAATAAATGTGTTAATAATGTAAGGTTTGTGCAAGTCTTTGGGTGAGTATTTTTATTCAACGTCTCTCCATAACGCGATTTTTTACACATAAATACTGCAATTAAACTTTTAAGCACCCTACAACCTCCAAGCCTACTACAACCTCATTTGAAAAAAACAAAAATAATCATAGTATAGCATAATACATAGATGCTATGCACGATTTAGTATAAAAAACGTCTCTTCATAACCTGATAACGCGTATTTTCTGTCTCTCCATAACAAAAATAAAAAGTAGTCACAAACTACTCTTTTACTCATTTAAAAATAGCTATAAGATCAACCTTTATGAATTTGGCATTTTAACCAACAAGTGACACTTGTTGAAATAGTAAGTTTTTTTTGTCTTTTAAATTGTGTTAGCATCGATATTTAGTATTTGTTTTTTTGCCACTACATAACAGAAATAATTGGTGATGGAGAGACAATGTTCGTTATTATTACTCTCCATAACGACAATAATCGTAACGGAGAGTAATTCTTATTTCATTATTTAAGAGTAATTGTCATAAAGTGATTCTTTCTAAATTAAGTGATCAACATCTTTATATCGATGTTTAACACACCCTGTTAAATATATTTTACTTTAGTAAAAGGGATACTGAGAAATTTAGAATATGAAGAATTTAAAATTGAAATTAAGCTCTGCTGACAACGCTATGTCAATAAACAAAGCTAATAAGATATATCTTTTAATTTTTGACAATATTGAGCGAATATCATATTTCAAGGAAAATATCATCACTGGTGCTTAAAATTATAGAATCCCTCATATATATATCCTGATTTAATGTCGGATTTAAACACTTATCATGTTTATCTGAAGATTTAAAAGTAAAACATAGAATAATTTACATCAATATTTAATAAACAAAGCTTTTATCAGCTGTTTATCACCATGATCACGTCACTATTAAACCAATGTGAGCCTCTATTTCCCCGCCAATTATGTGATTTGAGGTCATTTTATTGTGCTTCACGCTGCTCCTGCCATATTACCACAACTACCACAATTACACGGATAACAACACAGCAGATACGAGATGTTGACCTAATGTTGGTTCACTGCTGGGCAGCCGGCGTAGACGGTGGGCCAACAGTGAGCTAACATTATATCAACGTCTTGTGTGTACTGCCTCATGGTGCGACTGTGTGCTCGTCACCAACATGTAGGGATAGCGGGATTGTCGTAATATTGAGGAATAAATATAGACGACGTAAAACCACTCCTAATATAAGAAGCATGCGAAGACTCGTATCTATTCAACATGTGATCAATTTAAAATTCAGTGTGTGGTGAAAACGACACAATTGGAAAACACAAAAGTGCGTGTAACGTTTTTGCACAGACTACCAACCGCATAATAAGGTAATAAACTTAATATTGTCCACAATATCAGATTATACAGATATATGATTATCCGTTTGCGTCTGAGATAATAATTAGGAGCTGACCACTTGAGTAGATTAGTATATCTTTTGTCGAGATCGTTGTCAAATTAATTAGATAATGACCACCTAAGGTCATTTTTGTAGTAATTAATTGATATTGATTACCATGAAAATGCTAAATGAATTAGTTTGAATGATTGACCCCCTTCGTGGACTTCCAACGAGCGACATTGTTTGGATTTCAATTAATAATCAGATAATGTATATGTACTTATTTTATTCTGACACTTTGTACACTTGCACCGGATGCCAAATAAACACAAAATGTACGTTTTTAGTATCCTATTAATTAATATTTCTCCTCCATCATGTCCATAGCACGAGATACTGCTACAACACTGGGTCAAACTGAGGTAAACCAGGTCAATGGAATTGACATGGCAGAATACCACTTCCAATCTGTATGTTTTCCTTGCATTTGAAACAAGTTCAAATACCCCATTAACCCTTCCAACGCGGAAATATTTTAACTGTATAAACCATGGAGCCTAAAGGATTTTTTCAATTTGACATCATTATAAATGTTTTAGTTAGCTCTTTCCGCTTCATTTAAATACTATGTTATTGGTCTACGGTCATTATACATATTTAATTATTTCAGTTGGGGGATCGTCTATAGGCGTCAGAATCTGACGTCTGTAGTCGTCAGAATCTGACGTCTAGAGACGGTCCCCGCGGTGAAAGGGCTAACATGATTACCATGATTAACTGACTAACACATTTACTCCAAAAGATACCTGAAAAAATAGAAATACGACCCGAGTGCGGTGTTCGATACCTACATAATAATGGGAGGAATACCACGTGACGTGGTGTTAATCTTCTCAATCAACTGCCAACATTAAACCAGCATTGATTTCCACTAAGCACGAAAGATGGCAGTCTATATTGTAGGAAAGCAGATCTGCCAGACTCCATTGAAGAGATACAGACGGCGGCCTCCATTGAAAAAATGAAGAAAATGCTAGCATGCTGGCTGACGCAAACTTACTCTAGCCCAATACACTGATAAAACCCAAAAAAGACAGCATGGATACACACTCTAAAAGTGCATGGTGGCCTTGAACCCAGAGACCCGAGTATGGCTGTCCAGGTGCCATGATAATATAGTCGACCGCTGCTCCATTCGCTGCACATAAGGTAAACTTGTTTATCGCACTACTCCCTCCCTGGGGATGAAGGAGTTAAATAAGGCATCAGAGCGACGTGCAGGTTTTACAGAGCACACTTATTGATTACTGTAGGCACTGGAAAATTCACGGGGATGGCATTTTCGCGGATTTCCCGATAGCGAAATTTGCGAAAATGACAGCACCACGATATTGTAAATTTATGTAAAAATCACATTTTTGTTAAACAAGTTAAAGTGACGATGTACTAGTCCACCACCTAGTTTTGCATAGTAGGTCTGCATTGACAGTTGCTGACTATCGATGCACCTGACATGGTTTGAATTTGACTAAAATTAAGTGGTGGGCTTGTCTCTTTAAACGGATCTGTTCGGGGTAAAGCTAGTTGCATTATTGTCATTTGACTCTCACATGAGTTTTATCGCATTTACTGTCTGTTCCACGGGTGGAGCCGGTAGGCTTGTTATGGCGAGAGAAAGGATGGTCATTTGTTTTATTGCCAAAAAAACACAGACACGCAGCTGAAAAAAACATGTTCACCATTTTTGCTGATTGCAGCAGGTTTAGCATGTTTAGAAGCAAAAATACAACATTCGCGTAATCACTGGTAATCATACATGGTAGGCCTAATCATGGTAGTATGAAACAAATGTGATAAAAAACATTACAAAATCGGATTTATTTATTTATAAGTTGATGTTGTTTGTATATTAGGTTCGTACATGTCATTACCAGATAAGTTATGACAATTTTGCCGGCACTTCATTGTTGTTGATTTTTTGTTGCGTATTTTTAGAACATCTGCCATATCCAGATATCGATCCGTTGCTATGCTGACAATGCTGCGGACAGCGTGGACAGGGAGCATTAATTTTAATGACACAGAGTACACGTGTGCAGCTATAGTATATGCTGGAAGTAATATCAATGGCTAAATTTAAAGGCATATTTTAATTGACAAAAAAACTAAAAATCCAAGCTCTCATTTATTTTCAAGTACATGCCTGCCTAGTAGCGGAGTTCAGGTGTTAGATAATTAGAGTGCGATCCAATCTTTACAATGTCATCCCAAAATATTAAACACGTTTCTCGTTTGTAGGTCTCTCTGTAATATGGTAAAAACTAGAAGAACACTGGACATCTGGACAACACATACACATAAACATGATAAACACGATAAAAACAATCATGGTGGCCTCAGGGGCAAAACAAATAATAGCAGAGGAGTGTTGATGGCTGAGGTCGGCGGTGTATCACATCGGGGGCTGACTCGCCATTATTTCTCAACTGAGGCAGACTGAACATACTTATTCAGTAAGCAGGTAAGCAGGTAAGGGGATAAATATTTAAAATGTTGTTGTTTCGGTTAAAAATAGTTTCACTGGTTATTATCTGATAATGTCTATACGGCTATTATATTACCGATCAGTGATTTGGACTAAAAATACTGATCTCTTTTGTGTTAAATTAGTCATTCCAGGCTTCATCGTCAATTTTGCTCAAATATAACGTTATCACAACATATACTTAACCTGTTAACGGCTTTATTATGGATATATCGGTGCATCCTGAAAGCGGCAGAGATAGTTGTTTCCACACTATTGTGGAAACAACTACCTTTACCGCTGTCAGGATGGAAATCATCTGCTTATGTTCATTAGCAATACTCTCAATTAGCATGATTAGGGCATTGTCTGTTTGTTAAACATGTTAAAAGAGTAGGATCAAACAGGATAACAATATGCAAAATATGGCGCAAAAAACAATTTCACTTGTGCAGTAGAGTACTAATGAAGGCCTGTGGACATCACAATGTATTTATTGTCCAGATAGCTACTATACACCTTTTTTACATGCGCACGCGTTACGATTTATCTATGTTAACAGCAGTGGGCAGACCATTATGATGGTGTCGTGCGCATTTTGTGTATTCCAGCTAGCCATACTTCACCATGTTTAACCCTTTCAGTGCGGGGATCGACTTTAGACGTGTAATGTCGACCCCCGCACTAAAAGAATTTAAAAATTATAATGGCCGTAGACCCATAACATATTCAAATGAACAGAAAGAGCTAACTAAGACATCTACAGTGTATCATATCTACTATGATGATTTAAAATTGAAAAACCCTTTGGGGAATTGCTTTCTATCCATGCTATAGTTTGGATATACATATTTCAGCGCTTTAATTGAATGGGTTGTTGACAGTACATCACTAAGGCCACCATTGTTGGAACGCAAATGCAATGCAAATGCGTTCCAATTTGTAACAATTTATTATATTACAAATTGGAACGCAGTTGCATTACATATGCGTTACATATGCATAAATTATTACAAATTGTGACGTTATTACAAATTGGGACGCAACACAGCATCCATGCAATGAACATTCATATTGATGTTTAGCACCACATATCAGTGCACGGCCTTTATCATGTTCATGTAGAGTAGAGGTTGACTGCTCCAGGAACACCGTCACTGCCAGATGCCGCCAACCAGCCAGCCAGCCCAATTATCTAGTTTTATACCAATCACACTATCCGCGAAAACCAATTAGTGTACACTGCTGTCTTTTGATGATGCTTTTTGTAAATGAAATTCCCCCGTATTCCAAATACATAATAGGCCGTATAGTGTGCTCAAATGTAACCAAGTAATCGGTTTCAAATTATAGTTTCCTTGACAATAGTTTTTCGATAATTTCGAAACACTGTTTAAATATGCTGTCATGATGTGGGCTGAATTTTGTATTCATGAATAATAAGTGGAGTCGATGATTAATCAAACACTTTTTATTTAATATCTCGTCAATGAAAATGGTATTGACGTCACCAAAAACATTATAGTAATAATAAACATGATAAATGACTTCGCTTCTATTGTAGCTGCAGTGGTTGTACAACATGATTCCGAAACATTCTGATCAAAGTAGGCCTACATCTAAACACATAACACCGATCCCACTGCATGCTGGCCGCTCCTGAACATGCTGACCATCGTCTGTCTGAATGGGGTTTAAGGCTAACTCTGTGCACATATAGGCTAAACTGGGCAAGGAGAACCTCCAGAGGAATGAGATGACACTGCCCTCCAGACACAGGAATCGAATTGCGAGCCCTGGCGGTCTGATGCCGAGCTCGCTACATCTCGGTCACGGAGGCTTTCCACAATATTGAATATTTACGAGTGAGCGGGGAAGAAACATTTTGTTTATCGAAACTTGAAGGTCAGATTGGGGTTCGAACCCGCGATCTCCGACTTTTCAAGCAGGCAGCTTCAACCACTGCTCTAGGGGCCCGCCCTATTTTTGACGAAGGTCAGTGAATCTAAATCAGTTTTTGCCCAATCCCAGCAAACATCAAACTTGTTGTGCGATTCTCCGGACGATGTCTTATATAATACCCCCGATCAATCGAAAAGTGGTTCAGCCTGTCACATGACGAGATCTACCAATTATCGCCGTCATTCAGCTGTTATTGAAATTAGGGTGTAGAATGCCTGATCTGGGCCTTGCCATTGCATTGCATTGCATTGCATTGCATTGCATTGCATTGCATTGCATTGCATTGCATTGCATTGCATTGCATTGCACATCACGGCACTGCACGGCACTGCACTGCACTGCACTGCACTGCATTGATAAATATATATTTGTAAGCACATTATTTCACTTGGATAAATCGAACTCTGGCGCCCCCCTCCCCATTCACCACACATAATACGTCTTCAGTTAGTTATCAGGTTATCTGGTTATAAAAATATTGTTCAGTAATCATGGTGATAAAATAGATCTTATTGTGAATAAAAAACGGAAGAACTTAACTGACTAATAGAATTAAATAAAGTGACGTTATACAACATGTACAATAGAGGCTGTACATGTTTCATGGCGAGTTTAATTTAACCCTTTCATCTTTAAGCACGACTATAGTCGTTTTAATCCATTTTATCACTGTTATCGGGAACGAAATGAGTGCTTTAACATCGAGAATTACAAATATTTGGTCTGAAATTAAACAAACGTGAGTAATTTTCAGCCACTTGACTTTGTGAGTCGCGGTAGCGATATACAACTTCAAGCAATTTAAATTATTTAATTTAGCCGTTTCATTGGTAGATACATTATATCTCTTATTCATGTTATCATGGTTATTTCTAGCTACGGATCTACATGGTTTACTCACGTTCACAAAAAAATACTATTTAATATGTTCACAGTCATCTTTGAACTGATATATCAAATGAACGCTTACGAAGTCCTTATCCTTTCCAGCGCCATAGTGTATTATAACGTAGCGTTTTTGCGGCTGTCAAAACGCCGGGGTCATTTTCCTGCCGGGCGTCCATAGCGTACTCAGACGGATGGAAAAATCAGTCCCTAAAACGCCACTATCATTTTGCAGTAGAAGCGTCAGTATTTTTTATTGAGATGCCATATTTCGAGTACATTTTTGTTATCTTCCCACATAATTAAAGCTAAACACATTGGACCATGAATACATCTACCTGTGTTGATATTGCAACCAAGGTATGGGGTTTTTCTAACAATTCAGTTTGTCGGTAAATGGAAACAAACATTACATAATCGCTAATCTGTCCATTATGGTTATTTTCGGCCCCTTTCCATGTATCTATTTGGAAGACAAAGAATTGCGACGATAACAATATAACATGAAAAAACTGTTTATTGGAATATGTCTAACACTATGCTGCTAAAAATAAATGACTAATTTGAATTAATTAGCATGTTAATTACCTAAACGTAACTAACGGTTCAGTATGGCAGTGGTAAAATGTGTACTGAGAAGAATGTGGCCAAAAGCCCCAGAACGTACTCATGTGTAAAACAAAGTCCATCCCAGTTGGTGATAGATAACGTCTTGTCCCGTTGTGGCGTTCCCACTCCGAAACAACCATATATTTATAGACCATTTTAAAATCCTTTTACAGCATTCCAACGCGTTACGATATTACCACAAAAAGCTTGTTTTGGCGAAATGATTGATAAGACCTACATTCGTACACACGTTGCATATAACAATGCATGCGTCCAGGAAACTTGACAAAAGTGGCCGGATTTTTAATCATGGACTATCGTAGTGTTGCATGGTATACTTCACATCTTGGCAATACTTACAGAGAATCGATTTGTTTTATAAGACATGATAGCCAGATTTTAGTGGCATATAAATAATATAATCGTATAATATCACTATATAATAGTTCATTATTTATTGTCAATAAGTATTGACATATTTCAAATATTTTGTAAGTAACACAAATTTAAAATAACAATTATTTGCTGTACAAAACCATGTCATGTTCGGAATCATAAACATGATAAACCGCCAGTTGCTACTGAACAATCAATCTAGTCGGCCCATCAGCACCTAACCCTATGCCTGATACTCCAATTCAGGATACAATAGTTGTTATTTTCTGAACAGGACAATACAATAACTGAGTGGAATCTTCTTCCACTGGCTGTTATTTAATCTATATCAGTAGCAATAATTTAGATGCGATTTAATGAATGATTGATTAGTAGAGTTGATCAGCACTCTACCCCCGCCTGATCAATGTCGCATTATGCCTTGAAAAACACTTACATTAGCACTAGAAAACGAGAGAAAATTGATTGTAACCTGTTTTCGTATGACTGCCACTTTTAATTTCGCCTATTATTTAAATTGCTCAACAGTTACAATCTGGAACTCATCGGATTGGGAATCAGCCTGGTCGAATTGTATAAAAACAACATCAAAACTGTGTAGGCCTATAATTATATGTTCCAAAAAATGTTCACTGAAAAATCATATTATAAATGTTGATGAATCAGACTATAAACCCATAAACACAATGCATATCAGCCCTCTATGTCAACAATCACTATAGAATCAAATTGTTGCTGTGACAGCCACCCCAGCCAACACGATAGTTCTGGGTTATTGATGGGCCAGCGTCGCAGGCGGTGGGCCAGCATTAAGCCAGCATTGGCTTAATGTATCGTGTTGGCTGGACACAACGTACCTCATCGCTATACTTATTCTTGGTACAGAGACGCTGCAGTGTAATATACCGTAATTGCTTCAGTATGTTAAGAAAACGCCAGAGAGTATTAAACCGTGAACGAGTTATTGCTATCACTGCCATAGCGTAATACACCGTGGGTGACGCACACGATTTAAACATGAAATAGAGAGAAATGTGGGTGGTATTACGCAGTATTACGCTGTGGCATTTAGACCCCTGATTTTTTGCCACGTCTCAATACGTTGCGGCAGTTGATAGTGTTTTGATAGTGGTGTTTTGAGATACAAAATTTCGGGCCGTCTGATTACGCTGTCGATGAGATACGCTGTATCTATGCGGCGCTGGAAAGGATATAGGCATTTTCCCAGCAAACATGTGGCGTTGGCCCAACGTTGGTTTACTGTTGGCCCGACGTCGTAGACGGTGGGCCAACAGTAAAACGACGTTGTCCAATGCCTCATGTTTGCATGGTGGGCCACAAGTATTTCATGTGTTTTACAGATATGTTTAGCATGTTTAGAGAAAGGTCAGGACAGCTGATAATACATATAATTATGCCCGCGGCCCAGAAAAAATTAAAAAAACATCCTTGGCCTTTTTTATAGTACTGTACATATTTCGGACCAGAAGTCAGCCGATAAAAACTAAACAATATATCTTCTGTATTTCAGGAGAAGGAAATTATCTTTAACCATGTTACCCCCCCCCCCCCAATCTTTTATTGATTATTAATAGTTTTTCACACTGAAAATAATGACATTTTGAATTAGTTTAAAACAGGGAATATATATTATACATCCGGCAATAGCATGAATGTACTCCAGGTGAAACGTGACCATGATGACCCCCAGCTGACCAGGTGGACCGAGAAATAAAATGAATCGGGCTTTAGGCCACCTTTGTGCACGTATAGGCTAAACTGAGCCAGGAGAACCTCCTGAGGATGGTGAGATGAAAGAGATGACACTGTCCTCCCGACACAGGATTCGAAATTCGAACCCTGGCGGTCTGAGGCCGAGCACGCTACCTCAGGCTCCCCACAATACTGACTTTCACACGTGAATGGGGAAGAATTTTTTTTGTTTCTTTCAAACCCGAGCTCTAGCGTGAAAGGCAGCGGTGATAACCACTACCCTAGGGCCCCCGCCCAGGTGGACCGAGACCATGATGACCCCCAGCTGACCAGGTGGACCGTGACCATGATGACCCCCAGCTGACCAGGTGGACCGTGACCATGATGACCCCCAGCTGACCAGGTTGACCGTGACCTTGATGACCCCCAGCTGACCAGGCTGACCGTGACCTTGATGACCCCCAGCTGACCAGGTTGACCGTGACCTTGATGACCCCCAGCTGACCAGGTGGGCCGTGATCATGATGACCCCCAGCTGACCACAACACTTTAACCCTTTCAGCGCTGACATATATCTGTATAAACCATGGAGACGAAAGGTTTTCTTCAATTCGAAATCATCATAAATGTCTTAGTTAGCTCTTTCTGATTCATTTGAATACCTATGTTATGGTCTACGGCCGTTATGAATATTTTACTCTTTTTCGGTGCAGGGATCCCCGCGCTGAAAGGGTTAAGTGGTATTGAAGAAACGGCTTCGCTATACCATGTCATCTTCATCTATCCAGTTGTCTGCCACCGGCAGAATGGTAGTCTGAGGTCAGACCTGATACGGCAAGGTGTAGGCCTACCATGTATGCTATGCAATTTCGATGTCGCTAAACATTGTCTTTTTTCGGACACAAACGGCCCCCCTCAGCACCCCTGAAAATATATGACAATCTGACGTCGCATTGCCAGCAGATTCAATAACAGTTACTAAAAATGCCGCCGGTCACGAGAAGCGGTCACTGATGTTTAAAATGAAATTATTACATAATCATGATAATTAGCAGATTAATGCATCACAAATATTGTGAATGGTTAATAATTGTTATACTATGTAACATTTAACATGTTTAATGATATAATACAAATAGAAAATCTATAGTAGGAGCCTATGCCAATAGACTATATACATGATAATAGCATACTACGTCCATGTATCCTGTGCATACAGGTATATGGCTATGATCACCATGCTAGCTAGTCACACGTAATTTCTTCACTGCCAGATTATGCAGGTTTAATTACCCGGTCCTGACAAATTAAATAATGGTTTATAGTGTGGATGATAAAAATCAATACTATAATTAGTATATAGGGGGGCTATATTATACTTGAAAATGTATGTATATATACATATACTTATATATATATATATAATAAAGGGGGCATATATATTTTTATATTTTTTATTATTTTTATGTATTATATGCATATACCGTAACGTAACGTCATGGTAATCTGGAAATGTATTTACATAATTTTATTATCATTATAATTTAAATTTTCCATTACGATAATTTTATGTATGTATTCCCTAAATAGCATGGACTAGACCCATGCTATAAATACATAGGCATACGACGGCTTGATTCTATAGCATATTGGCCAGCTTTAACATCATAATGGCATGAGAGATCATACATACTGTATGAATGATCTCTGGTGGCATGTAACATATCCCTAATCAAACATGCTGCTGTTGCCTTGTTCCTATGGCATTACAAAAACAAGCAATGCTCTGCATACCTTATTTGATGGCCGCCTCCAGGACCAGGTCGTATTTGTCTGGCAGACGGTCAGGTGATCTCAGGAGCACCTTCTGCTAGTCAGTCCACAACTAGTCTCTATCCCCATTTTACAGCCACAGATATACTTCTGGTTTTTATTATGGCGTTTCTGAATAAATATTGACTAATGTCTGTGATCCTGTTGTCGGGTGTTGTCACACAGTCATGGCCCGCTATACCAGTGAGCAATATCACGCGCAGTCACCACTGGTCACGGGTGTCTGCTCGTCAAAGCTGACAGCTCGTCACAACGGATGTATAGGTGACGTCACAATATTGTCGCCGCTTACTCCCGCCCCTCATTCATGGTGTAGAAGGCTTGTATTTCCAATATTAAGGCTTTCGTCACCTGATTCTACACCTGTTCACGCCACACAGACATGTGTACATGTTCCAGACATGGCAGCCTGTGAGATGGTGTATCATACAGGCTACAGCAGCCACAGCAGCCTGCAGCCTGTAGCAGGATGCTGAAACGCCATACATACAGCAACCATCAATACCAACAGGGCTCGCCATGAGGGGTGCAACACGCGATTTACCAATTCATTTAATATCATTGATTTCGCCATTTTTATAATGGCACAGTAGAAGTTGTCATTTTTTCTCAATGTGATAAAAGTACGTTTTGTAATAGCCTTACAAAACATAATTTTTCATATCTACAAAATCCCCCTTGTTGATAATTTGTAGTATTATATGCTGGTCTGTCAATGCAGTGAAATGCTTTTCATATATTTGTGAACTAAACATAGCATATTATATAGGTCTAAGGGATATTTTTATTGTCCGTTTAATATGGGTCATTCTCATCATATCTTAGTTTTTAGTATAAACATATTTTATTCACAAATTGAAACAATTCAATTTCACACTTTCAGTGCGGGGATCGACTTGAGACTTCAGAATCCTGACGTCTAAAGTCGATCCCCGCACTGAAATAGTAAAAAATTTATAGTGGCCGTAGACCCATAATATAGGTATCCAAATGAGGCAAAACAGCTGACTAAGACATTTATGATTTTGAAAATAACCTTTGGTATAAATGTTCATATAAAAGTATATCAGCGTTGTCAAGGTTCTTTGTAATACAATTTTTTCTGTCCTTTGTTTTTAACGATGAGTTAAAAATAGTCGACAATAGTAGGATTATGTTTATTTACCTACATATATATAAAGTACATATTATATAAAGTACATACATATTTAAATTTATGTTATACATAGCAATCCAACAGGTGTTGTGTAATACAAATATCAAACTGCAGAGTAAAATCTTTTATTTTCATATTAAGCGGGGACATACACACATGTTTTAGATATATATTACTTAAAAAAATATTCGATCAGCTGTAAAATTTTATGTTACTGTACAGTGTTCATATTTTTAATTTGTTTATTTTTATTATTTTCTATTTTCTTTTCTTATATTTTCAATATCAAACACAGAACACATATTGTACTAACATATTGGGCGGGCACATACGCATATGCTGTAAGCATATTACTTGCAAAAATATTCAATTAGCTATGCATGCTACTGTGGAGTGCTTATATTTCTGGGGTTTTTTTATTTTGTATTATATTTTCCTATATTTTAGATTTAACTCATTTAAAGGCTGCGTATCTGTCACCAACAAAATATACAACCGATTTGTAAATGTCAGCTAAATCTTCAACAAATTCACACTTGAGATCTGATAAAAAAGTTTTGGTCTTTTTGAGAACATTTTAGAACAATTAATCATAGCTGCGGGCATTCCTTTTTCGTTGTCACCAGGAGAGGCGTTCTCACTTCATCTCTCTACATTCGAGTAAATCAGGACATATATTTGCTAGATCGTGACTATTACCAGAAATACATAATACAGAGAAATAAACAACTCGCCCATCGTCATTTCTGAGGGTACCGTAACGTATCCCTTCGTAACTCTGTGGCCAACCGGCCGATAATCACATGCAAAGTATCGTTAGAAAGGTGATATTCTGAGCCGTGTTACTGGCTTTTCATATTGTAGATACCGTTAAAATTCTTTTCGCTAGGTGGCTCCACATAAATTGTAGCTAGCCACTCGTGATGACAAACGTCCATGAGCCGGGTACTACAGCAGGACAAGATGCTGTATTAATTATTCATGAGGTCGCAGCGGCGGCAGACGAGTCCTGCTCAGTGATTGGCCAATGGTTTGTTTACTTTTCTCAGTGGTGAAAACAATCTTGTGTGTACGACCTCAGAATAGGTGGGGGCTGGGGGTGATGTTAGTGAGCAGGGGTTCTTTGTTTTACCCTGTATCCCTGTATCCTGTCGTAGGTCTATGTCTGTATGTAGATCCTTGCATGTAGGCTACTACATGTACATACAGCTTCAGTATGTCAGCTGAGCTGAACTTGCCCCCTGGTTGTGTTGACCTCTAACAGATTGTGGGTTATTCCACATATAGGCCTCCATAGGTTGTCCCAACATTAAATCACCATTAGACCATCGTCTGGTGTTTGCAGGGCAGCTGCTATATC
Source organism: Flabesymbios commensalis (assembly GCA_964017125.1). Classification (NCBI taxonomy): domain Eukaryota; kingdom Metazoa; phylum Annelida; class Polychaeta; order Terebellida; family Flabelligeridae; genus Flabesymbios; species Flabesymbios commensalis. Next base: position 66,009,815 of record OZ024913.1, read on the forward strand.
TTACCAACAACTTTATATAAAGTTATTGATCTTACACAGCAAACACAAGGCGTCGACACAATGTTGTTTTGATGTGGGATAAACGTTGTAGATGATGGGCTATTAACTTTAAGGCAACATTAGGTAAACGTTTGCTGGGAACAAGAAACGTTTACCCAATGTTTTTGCAATGATGGTCCACAATCTACAACGCTGGCCCAGCATCAGCGTAACGTGGGTGAATGCTTCTTATTTCGTGGGCCTATCATAAAATTAATCATAATTTATAAATAATCATGTAGGCCTAAAGGCATGTGTTTAAATTGACAGATCAGTAGACCTTCCTGAGTGAATCCATTGCCAGAAAGAAAGGTCTAACGTTTGAAACAAGTTTAGAATTGGGACATTTAAGGAGTTTATTAATGTTACTCTACATAGTAACATTTGCTGGGAACAAGTAACGTTGTTGTTGCAATGGTAGTCCACCACCTACAACGCTGGCCCACCAATAACCTTACGTTGGTGAACGTCGCTTCCTATTTCCTGGGCCCATCATAAAATTAGTCATATAGGCCCTAATATAAATTTTCATGTAAAGGCATGTGTTTAAATTAACAGATCAGTAACGTTAGACCTTCACAGTGAATTCCATTGCCAGAACGAAAGGTGTAACGTTTAGAATTGGGACAAAAAGGAGTTTATTAATGATACTTTACATAGTAACGTAATGGTTATATTTTTATGTTTGTTCACAAATTAGCTTATTCAATGAATTATAAATACTGCGTCGTTTAGAAAGTGCTGCACATTCACGTTGCGTTCAATTGTTTTCTGTCGGTGGATCACGTCAGAATTCGATATATATAGGATATGACAAATCCCATAGTATAGACCTAGAATAGTTTTGCATTACAGAGAATAGGCTATACATTGGAATTACGGGGGATAATTATTAAAAACGAGACAATCGTAAATCATGCTTCATTGATATAAGTTGCCATTGCAAAAGTTACAATTTCCAGCTAATACGAGATGTTGGTATAAACATTATTTTATGAACCAAACAATGCAAGTTTGTAATATGTATTTCTGCTATTACACAACTACATCTTTTCAATGGTTCATGTATAACCCTTTGTGGGTGTACAATTTTAACATTTTTATTGTTTTCTTTAGTTAGTGTTGAAATATCGTTCGAGAATCTCCACCACACATTAAAATTCATATTTACAACACAATCATTATAATAATTACAAACTTCTACACATATATCGTTGAATATCCCATGCCATAGTTACTGCTTCAGTCACACGTTTCTTTACAAACAATTTCCATTTCATTAAACTCATACTCTGACTCATCGTCCTTAAATGTTCCTCAGCTTTGTAAAATAGATTACCTTTTAAAAGTCAACAAGGCGTTATAAATTGGTCCAATATTGTTGTTCATTGGGTTGGTAGATTTGTTGTTCGAAATAATACTGTCAGATTCTGTCAGGGTAGGAGCTTGGTTGATTTTAGTTAAGTTTTTTTTCCGGAATTCCCGGTAAGCATGTAGGTTTCATATTTTCTCACTAAGCTCAGCTCCTAGATCTACTATCCATGTATACTTGGCTAGAACTAGAACTGAAGAACGGAACATGTATGTTTGTATGTAGGCTACGTATGCACGTCATGCTTTTGCAGCCATCTTGCCATTGGTGCATCAACTTCATACTGGAAGCATTTCCGATAATCACAAGTTTTGAACCAACGTTGGTTTAATGCGAGCCAGCGTCGCAACTCAACGACCCAGAAAACAGGATACCGCGAGACGTGATGATATAGTCAAACATACGCCACACGAGGAGCGAATATATTGTGAGCGACAGTTTATCTATTATGATATTATTTTATTATTAGAATCTGAAGCCGATCATTCTTATCATGTTTACTGTTTTTAAATATGTCTATGTTTGAATCTTAAAGTAAATAAAACCTGTAATATTAAGTCCCACCTGGTGAGTTATCTAGCCTTCTATTACCTTTCATTCACCAGGTGGGGCTTTCGGTCTATAACTATTGTACATGATCATTGCTATTAGTGAGCTTTGCATGACTGACATTATTTGTTCACAAAATATGTCGTCCTACCTAAATATCATAGACATCTAGCCATATGTATTCTATCTGTTGAATTATTCAATATATTGTATGCTGTATACTACCGGTAAAACTGTTGTATTCTCTCGGATTCATTTTACTGTTTGCTATATTTCATCGCTAGTAGGCTAAGTAGCACTAGTAATCAAAATTAAAATCTTTGTATCCTATTACCTCGGAGTGCACCAGTTTATATGATTAGATAATCTGTGCATAAACTTTGAAAATCTGATATAATAATATCATCCCGACTAGTAAAGTGATGTTGTACTGAATGATAAAAAGATGTCACGTCGGGGCTGGCGTGTTCGACCCTACTGCTATGGTATTCAGGTTTCTTACCCGGTCGCTTGTAAAGATTGATTATTGTGGGGAGCCTCTGTGACTGAAAGGTATTCTCAACCTCAGACCGCCAGAGCTCGAATTTCGAATGCTGTGTCTGGATGGCAGTGTCGTCTAATTCATCTCGCCATCTATGAGGCTCAAATGGCCCAGTTGACCCTCCATGTGCAGAAATGTAGCACAAAGCCCCTTTATTCATTCATTCGTTCGTTTGTTCGTTGCTTAGATTTTATAATGTACTATTTTTAAAATTATATTCGTTTAAATTAGCTACAGCTGTATACATACATTTTAAAAATAAAGCTAGCTACACGTGTGTAATTCATATAAATTATTCATATAAAATCGAATCTAAAATCGAGCTTTGGGAAATTCCCGTGAAAATGCTTGTAAAAAACGATCTAACATAATTGATTTCAACACGTTGTTTTCTATTCCTTTTCGTTGGTTTTCAATCAACGTAAATCGGTAATACTGGATGCTATAAAAAAATATGGGTGTGTTTATGAAAAAAATAAATAACAGCTGATATCTAAGACTTTGTATAAGTCAATAATTATAATGTATACATGCTACTTTTCTCCATTCGGCTACTTATGTTGTCGAATATGTTAAAAACAGCCAATTCAACCTATATATTAGCTTTCAATGTTTTTTTATTATTATTACTTTATTTCTTTTATTTATTAAGCTTTCCATAGATGCGAGTGCATGTGTATAAGCTATGCATGAATCAAACTGTACATATAGAGGCAAGTGGCGACAGGTGACCAAAACCTATGACAGGCCACTTCCTTTAAAATTATCAGTTGGAGGGGCGTGACGACAGATTTGCATAAAGAGATTTTTGGGCCCAAGTCTTGTATTCTATCCCCTAACTTAAATAACAACTGATGACGGCTGTGATTGGCCGATCTCGTCATGTGATAGGCTGAATCATTCTTCAATTGGTCGGGGGTAGAATACAAGACTTGGACCGATTATTGAAAGGTGAAATTACGCAGAGATCTGTATCAACCAACCACGAGACATTGAACCAATGTTCGGTTGATGTTTGGCCAACGTCGTAGACGATAGACCAACATTAAACCAACATTAGCGTAAAAGCTCGTGTTTGGCGGTTACTGAGTCTCTGTCTAATCATGCTTATCGTACGTAATAGTGGCCATTGATACCCTCGCCATTTGAGGCCCCGCCCCCTGTCACTCACAGTGCGGTGATAAGGTCACTCGGCACGCCCCTCCAACTGATAACAATTAGGCCAACAAATAAAAACATCACTTTCAGCTCTTTTTTCTTCAAACGTTTCCTATTACAGCGTTTCTATCTGAACCATGGTTATTTACCTTAATTGCATTCACTTATAGTGCAAAATCAGTGAATATAGCAATTCCACTTCACCGGAGAATCAATGACGTCATCAATATATTCCAGACATCACCGATCGGCCAACATGCATGTTAAAATACTGAAGCAGCAGATACAAAAATAGGCTTACTTTATCCGATTTCATATTTATGCTGCTATTATACAAAATAACGTAAGCACAGAATCACAAGGGCACTCGTAGCGCCCCTCCAACTGATAAACATTAGGCCAACAAATAAAAACATCACCTTCACCTCTTTTTCACAGCTGATTTCAAACCACGTAAAATGTCTTCACCTTTTTTCCACTGTTTATTTCCTTAATTAGTAATATCAGTCAATATAGCAATTCTGACATTACCATAGAATCAATCCCTTTACATTTCGGCCGAACATGTGAGGTTTCAAATACCGAAACAACCGATAGAAAATTTTTATTACTTCATGCGACTTCAAATTTATTGCTGCTAAAATACAAGGGGCACACAATTATTAATCATAATGAAATGGTTACATTTGGCAATTTCTTGTATATTTTACAACTTGTGTAAGCTTTGTTTAGCACCTTGCTCGACAATACCTGAATCAAAAGAATGATTGTCAGCTTAATTCCATCATGCGATGCTGATATTTGGAACTATCACTATAAATCTCCTATATTTAGCCACAGTTGAAAGTTTTGTAAGTCGTCTTCTGATTTTGTCAAGTGATAAATTGTCATCTTCGTACTGCCGCTACTGTGGACAGTTTTGACACTCAGATGTGACAACTTTGTCCCACGCGATAAGGTCACCGCCGAGCAGACACAAGACATTGAATTATTGTTGGTTTAACGTTGGTCCAACGTCGTAGACGGTGGAACAAGGTTAAACCAACATTGATTCAACGTCTTTTATCTGCTGGGCGGACAACGTTTTCAAAGCTAGCCCAGCAAGGATATGTTGTTTTGCTGTGCTAGCGTTATAATGTTTATAACATGTTGGAAGCTTTTTTTCAATAGGTTAATAATAATATTGTACCTTTCTCCATCTTTTCAATTGGAATGTTAAATACTAAATTAATTAATTAATAAATCAAATGGAAAGATCTGCTGAGTTGTGTTCCATCAACAAGTGACACAGTCAATTTCTTCCCTATTTCTATTATTTACATGTCAATAATAAACCAAGTAGTGGAAATAAACGAGCAATGTCTGCCAAAGAACTTACATTTGATAATGATAGGTTTTCAATCATCATTGTTATGCCTAGGCTATATAGGGTAATACATGTAACAAAAGTGTTGTAAAACAATTAGGTATTCTGTTGATGATATAACTTCGTTTTAAACATCTTTTTGGTAAGTGTTAGTTTTGTGTTTGTATTATATTTATCCATATGTTTTAAATCACTTTTCAAACACGCTGATCCTTCTACGTTTGTGGTCACGTGATCTACTCCGACTGAGAGGTGTGAGTATCAGGTAAAACAAGGGCTCATCTACTGACCTGTGACGTCAGGGTGGTAAAACAAGGGCTCATCTACTGTTTTGTGACGTCAGGGTGGTAAAACAAGGGCTCATCTACTGACCTGTGACGTCAGGGTGGTAAAACAAGGGCTCATCTACTGACCTGTGATATTATGGTGGTAAAACAAGGGCTCATCTACTGACCTGTGACGTCAGGATGGTAAAACAAGGGCTCATCTCCTGACCTGTGACGTCAGGATGGTAAAACAAGGGCTCACCTTCTGACCTGTGACGTCAGGGTGGTAAAACAAGGGCTCATCTACTGACCTGTGACGTCAGGGTGGTAAAACAAGGGCTCATCTACTGTTTTGTGACGTCAGGGTGGTAAAACAAGGGCCCATATACTGATCTGTGACGTGTGATTAAAGCACGGAACAAGTTTAGAAACCCTAGATGAGAGAACAAAAAGATTTTCGACAAGTTATATATAAAACAATTACGGACTAACATTTAAATAATTAATTACAAATAACAGAAAGCCAAGCGTTACTGGGAAATGTAACTTTCAATTAGCCTTGATTACCGTAGCTGCTACCAATTTTGCTAGAGTTGCTAGATTTATTCTAATTATTTAGAGAATAAATTAAACTTCAGACTCCATGCCAACACTGCATTCAGATGAACTCTGTGAAAACAGCTCCTGAAGAATAGCGCTAGGTGACAGGTCCCACCTCCCCCTCCCTGTCACTCATCTCAGGGGCATCTGTTGAGCGATGCGTTTTGTACCGCAACCCCCCCCCCCCCCCCCCAGCACACCTTGACTCTACAGTGAGCGAGCGCAGTGATTTTAACTAATATAAAATACCATGTTTAGTAAATTGGTTCACAAATCAGTTTGACACTGAGTTACATACAGAGATCACAAATCGTACGCTATACTTCATTTTGAAATTATAACTCTCACAAAATGTCTTTGACCTTCAACAATGACCCAGTTGGACTTCAGGATCAGATTTTGGACATGGATGCCAAGTTCCAGAGAGCTTGTAGACAAGTGACACTACTGGATGCCTTCATCCAGGATGTACAACACCGCTATGACAAAGCCAGTCAAAGTAACATCAGAACATGCCGCTATTATCTACGTTTACGTCTGTCCGTAAGCGAGGGTGTACGTAACGCGTATTATGAGTACGCTTCCAAGATGGCTGACAAGATAGAGGTGATGGAGACCCAGCTGGAGCGTCTTGGAGTTCAGCCACTGCGCCTTTATCCTGACGAGGATTTCGTAGATACGGACGCGTCAGATTCTGACAATTGAGGATCAAATCCAGATCTTGGTGGCCAATAACAAACCAAAAGGCTCTTGTCAGAGCCACCAAATTGTACAAAAAGATTTATAATATATACTACAGTGGTGTTCACATTAAATGTCAAATGAGAGAGATATCTAACAAAATGCATAGTCAAAGTTAAATTACTAATTATTTTTTGAGTTATTTAAATTTGGGTTAAAAATATTCGGAATATCTGGACTCAGGGCAGTCACTCACATGATGAGGTGCTAGTAGCCTAGTGCTCCTATTTAATGTGAAAAAGCAAAGTTTTTCTCAAATATTCGAAAAAACTTCTTTTATCCTAATATTAATAAACTATAAAAATATATTGTCTGGAAAATTAAATAAATAGATGTTTACTTGAAATGAGTATTTGAAGGTTACATTTCCAAAAATAACATTAGTAAAACGGAGTTAATTCTGTATCATCAAGTTGACAGATAAAATAACTATTTTAAACGCTTGATTAGTAATATAAAATACATCTGTATACAGCACGATATGATGACAGAAATATCTAGTAAATTATAAATTATAATTATTCCCGTAAATACATAGAACGATTCATTTGTATGAGGAGTCTAAATGTAAAACATAGTCTGGTTCCATAGTAATCTGCTTTGTTTTATTCATTTGTATCAGGAGTATAAATGTAAAACATAGTCTGGGGGAGTCCAGTACGTGTGTTATTATATTTGAGCTATGCCCAAATATACTGAGTTTTGTCCGGTTCTTTCAACTTATTATTCTGTGCAGGCTTTTGTAAGACGCTCTTGTAAAATTGAAGTCTGAAGTCTGAAATTCCAGCCCAAAATGACTGCCAAAAAACTCGCGAAATTCCAATCAATCTGTCTTAATAAAAGTAACTCAACAAAATTCGAAATAGCCGCCACAAAAACTCATAAAACCTAGCCCAAATATTATTGTTACTTGAAAAGTCACAATTCCCCTCTAGTTCATATGTGATTATCTCCATGATCTGCCTGAATTGAACACAATACCAAGGTGTGAGATCAGAAACCAGGTCAGTGTCGCTCACTATGTAATAGTAAAACAACAATACAACCATACTGTGTACATTACTCTCTGACGTCTGAACGTATGTGATATGTACATGTATATATAACATATCAAAGTGCTCTCTGTGTGCTAATTATGTAAAATTTTGTCTCAAATTAATGTTATCTATAATATCTCATAATCTTAAGCATCAGATGTTTCTCTGTACACAAATTGTACATGGGATAATTCAGAGATAGTTCATGGGATACCCTATTATTATAACACAGAAGCTGGTTCAAGCTGTCTGGCACATGATGAGCAGAATGACGAGCTTTGTTTATATATAGGTATATCATAGCGTAATATTGATTACGATCGATTACAAAGTACAACAAATTATTACTCAAATAGATATAGCTTATGTTTTATGTGAAAAACATAATACCAAATCAATACCAAGATGGCGCATAATAAGTATTTTACCACATCATACCCATAGGTGAGGAGCCAGTGTCCAAACACAGATAGAGTAAGTGTAAGCACATGTGATATTCCTTAACCCTTTAACCGCCAAATTATTCAATTAATTTAACCCACTTGAAGTTGTGTCTCGCTGACGAGATCCACAGACAGACAGATATTTTATTGACAAAAAGAAAGTCAATCCAGACTTATTTGTCATAGAAGTAGAGATATGTACATGTATATACAGCATTGTTAAAAATCATATGACAATATACATAGTATGACATACATAACTAAAATCATGTTAACTGGCATTGCCATAAGAAACACTGGGTATATACTTAAAATAAGATTGAAAGGCATTGCCAGGGTAACATAAGGTCTATCATTTTGTTTCCCGCACCAAAACCAGAGATAAAATAGCTACTATGTATGACATGCTAATTATATATATAGTAGCAAAAAAGACACTCTGGAAAGCGTAGAAACCTAGAATATATACAAGTGCATAATTATGCTGCAGTAATTTGAGGATGCATTAAGACAATGTTAAAAATTACACGATATTTTTAAAAATCAAATATTATATCATGCAAGTACAATCAATGTGACAATCTGCGACACCGGTAGCTCCGAGCCATGTGACCATGCAAGCACAGTCGCTATGAACTCGGCGATTCCCTGATATAGACTAGTGATGCAAATTTAACAACGTAATAACAGTAATACCACCGAAACACAATATATACATACTAATAAAAGTCGGACATGGTGGTTCGTCGACTCCCAACAAAGTATAGCATCAGAACCATCCATATTATCGAGTGTTGGAGACTTAGTGATGTAATAAGAATAAAAATTACGGATAATAATTATGCGTGCCATTCACGCAGGACATGACACTCACACAATAGCAATAAAGTTTGTTTGATTAACTAGTGATTTATTATCTATATGGCCCTCGCACAATAACATTACAGCTTATTTTAATCCACTATATTGTTTAGTTCATACCATTTTACTCACGACCTAGTTAGTACCACATACTTAGGAGTTACAATCGAAGAAAAACATTCCCGACCTCATAGAGAAAATCAGTTGACTTAGCAAATCCTCCATAAGGCCCCACCTCGTCTGATAACAAAAGCGACGAAAACGTCCCTAACCGGCCCTAAAAAGCCAAATAATAAGATCCGAGAGCAACAACCGTCCTGATATGTGGTAATACCCAAGGCAGATCATGAAGGCATGATTATATGGATAATATAGCGACAGGTGACTTGTGATTGTTCTACATGAAAATGTAACGTTAAAACGATAATAATGACACATAATCATGATCATGATGATAAAAATTATTCATGCTAGTCACGACACACATACAAAATATTTCATCTTGAATATGAATTTACATTTATCATACTCAATATTTTTAACCGTTAATTTGTTTAAAACAACCATAGATAAATTTTGCTAGCGACTTCACCACTGCTATGTCTCTAGATGTCATAATTCGTAGAAAAATATCATTTGTTGGTTGCATATTGATAATTCCGGCTATAGAATTAAGCAAGATCTCGCGTTCATTGTTCATGGCATTACAGTGGAGAAAAAGGTGTATTTCGTCGTCAATTTCGTTTGATTCACACCTTGTGCATATTCGTTGGTTTATTGGAGTTATTGGACTATTGAATCGTCCTCTCTCTATTTTTAAATAATGTGAGCTCATTCTATATCTCGCCATTGCTGTTATGAGGTGGTTCCCCTTTATGTTTAAGATGTATGGTTCCACACACAAAGATTTTTTCACCAATGAATATGTGCGCAGCTTACTTGAACTCTCGATATCTTGTCTCCACCGCTGTGTAAATATTCTAACAATTGAATCTTCAAAGGAAAACATGAATTTATTTGTATTGCCAATGTGCTGCGTCTCCCAAGCTTGGTCTAGCCCGGCTAGTTCAAGGACAGACCGAATACGCAAGCACCAGTTTGTGAATCCAGTGCCATCTAGCTCTAGTAGCATATTGTAGGCATTTCTGACATCGTGGTTCTGAGATAGGTCTAGAATTCTACACCAATATTTTACAGCTTTAATATGTTGCCTGATAATCAATGGAAACCGTCCTGTGTCACCATAAATTGCAGGAGTGGGTGTTTGCTTTCTAACACCCAGCGTTGATTTATTAAATTTTAGATGTATTTTTTCCAAATCATTAACACTATCACCAGTATACCATATATCACTTGCATACTCTAATATGGGCAGTATTTGACAATCAAAAACATTGAATGTAATAACAGGTGACAATTTACCGACTACGGGACGAGATTGCTTGTGTAGAGAAAAAACTGCTTTACCAGCTTGGAAGCGAGATGGAGGAACGTTTCTTTCAATACATTCTTAGGATATGTAGTGCTATATACAACCCCAGGGTATTTATATTTTTCATTTTTTTCTACTATGTCATCATGGCGTTTGTTAAATATGAGAACTTTTGTTTTAGGAATGCTGACTATTATATGCCACAGAGAAGCATACTTATACAGGGCAGTTAATTGCTTTTGCAGAATCTGAAAAAAGGACAAGGTCGTCCGCAAATAACAAGTATACAATTAATATAGTGTCTACGGGGATACCCTCACCTTGATCAAATGATATGGATATATCCTGCAGATATATAAATTCTGTAAATAATTTGGGGCTGAGCATACCACCTTGCAGGACACCAAATTCGCTTTTTAATATCTCGCTGATGCATGAATCCCATTTTACACGGCACTCAGCTTTAGAGAACATACTCTTTATTACATTTAAAAAATTGCCGTCTATTCCTCTGCTCAGTGATTTATAGTACAGTGCTGATCTGTCAATATAGTCAAATGCTTTTGTAAAATCAACAAAACATGTATACAGAGGCTTTGAAAGACACCTTTGCTTATCTATAATGGCACATAGTATAAATATATTATCAGTCGTCCGGGAGTTACTTCTAAAGCCGGCTTGAAAGGGATCATTATCATAGCATACATCATTTTTAAAAGACAGTCTGTTATTAAGTACAGATTCAAATAATTTCTCAATGCATGGCATCACTGTAACTTTCCTGTAGTTATCGGGCACGTTATGGGCAGTTTTTTTGTGAACAGGATGAATTATACCAGTGGCCCAACTTGATGGATATTCTCCATTGGCAATAATGGTATTAAACAGTAAAACTAGTGCTGGTAAGAGTTCATTACTACCATGCTTGTAAAATGCCGCAGGAATACCATCTATGCCTGCCGCTTTTTTGCATTTTAACTTTCTAATTGCTTTTTGAATTTCGTCCATAGTTATGGGGCTGTTTAAGAACTGTAACAAATCGGATTGTCCTTTTTCTACCTTCTCAATAATATCATTTCGGGATGATTTAACTAGCTTCATTATATTATTCATGTGATCGTAGTCAAAAAAGTCAATATGAGTAGGGTACACTTGTTCTTCAAAATATTTCACAAATTGTGACAGGGTAGGACATTTGGTTGAATTTCTAGGTTTTAAAGATTTCCAAAATTTCCAGTAGGAATTTGGATCTTCTGTTCTCATATTTTCAAGCTGACTAAGTTCGACTTCTTGGTAATGTCTTTTCTTTTCTGGATTTATTGTTTATATTGGCGTAACATTATATTATATTCACCTTGACGTGTGTTAAACTTCTTACCTTTAGCAATATTATTTAAAACTTGTTTTAGAGATTTACATTCTTTATCATACCAAGGGTTTGAAGGAAAGTTATTTTTATGTTTTTCTTACACTTTAATTGATGCTGCTTCTTTAGAAATAACGGGGATAATGCTTTTTTCTAGCATACCATTGAAAATATCACATAGATTATCGCTACTACAACCTTCAGCTGCGGCACACAGCATTTCTTCAAACTCAATACATGTCTGTTCATTTCGAAGAGATGCTTGGTACTCTATCTTTTTTTCATCTTGCCATATATAAACATCGGAACATGGTGATGAGTCATTAATATGTATGTTCATTTCTGCAGAGCTTAACTCTTTCAATTCTGAATTGAGAATATGGAATTTTATAGGACAATGATCCGATTCTACTAATTTCGGTAGAACTTTAAATTTACTGATCATATAATCTTCTCTTAGTATCATATAATCAATAGTACTTGCTCCCATGGGCGAGTAGTATGTATAGCGGCCGATACCTTCATCATCAAACATTCGACCATTGGCTATTTTAAGCTCTGTGTCCTCATTACAGCGTTGATTTAAAACATTGATATTATTATCGTAATCGGGAGCGCGGCCAGTTCTACTATTAAAGTCACCAGACTTTCTGTTTATCTAGCCACTTCCGATCACGAAATTCTATATACACGAAATTCTATTATATAAATTGAAATATTACGGTATTAAAGACAAAGCTCTTTTTTTATTTCGTAATTACCTCACAAACAGACGTCAATATACTGAATTAGGTGGTGTTAAGTCGAATCTGTCTAATATTAAAACTGGTGTACCACAAGGTTCAATTTTAGGACCTTTGCTGTTTTTATTGTATATCAATGATATTGCTGATATCACTAAGTATTTAAAAACAATTATCTATGCTGATGATACAACGTTCATAGCCGATTTAGATAATATTCCGAAAAACGAACAAGAGCGCAAAATAAACTCCGAACTTCAGATAATTAATTTATGGCTAAAATCTAATAAACTTTCTTTAAATTGTAAAAAGTCTAAATTTATCGTTTTCTATAAACCACTTAGGAAAACATTTATTCCAGAGCTCTTAATTGATAACGAGAAAATTTGTTGTGTTGATGAATTTAATTTTCTGGGACTTACAATTACTAAACATTTGAGTTGGAAAAAACATATTGATAAAATATCAAATAAAATAAGCAAAATAATAGGTGTGCTAAATAAATTGAAGTTCATCATACCAGATCAGATTTTACTTACTATATACAACTCGTTAATTTTACCTCATTTAAATTATTGTATACTGGCCTGGGGATATGATTCAAAGCGATTATATAAACTTCAAAAGAAAGCCCTACGAATAATTAATAAGAGTCCTTATTTGGCCCATACTGATCCCATGTTTATAAAATATAATGTACTGAAAGTGAAAGATATTCTGGAACAAAATCATCTAAAATTTCTTTTTAAATTATCACATCGCTCATTACCCGTTTATTTTTATCACTTTGTATCTGCTACTGGTTTTGATGTTCACACACATAACACTCGCCATCGTCATAATATTCGAACACCTAAAATAAAACACGAATTCAGAAAAAAGTGTTTACGTTTCAGTATTGTTAATACCTTTAATCTTTCTCCTAGTATCATTCTTGATAAAATATATACACATTCTTTTGCTGGTTTTTGTCAATATATTAAAAAATATTATCTTGCCAAGTATGATTCCACCTGCATTATTCAAAATTGTTATGTATGTCAAAAAATTAATACCTAATTTTTCTCACCTTCACTCATTTACTTCACACTTGAAAATATCTTTACAGCTAGTCTTTTTCTGTTTCTTTTGTATTCACACATCAATTTTTTCTACATTTAACAGTGTTTAAATGTTACTGGTATGTTAAATTATTGTGTCTTTTTTTGTTTGTTTGTTTGTTTGTTTCATTTCTACTGCCGCACTGATAATAATTATTTATTTTCATTTTCACTACAATGTTTTAGGTGGCTATCATGTGAGCGACTTTAAAAGTCTTAATGATGGTCTCCTGCTAAATTAATCATATATGCTTCTTATTATTACTGTGTTTATATGGCAAATAAATGTTATGTTATGTTCCTCCTCTAACATAGTAAAATAATCATTTCTTAGACCAAAATATGTAGAGTTTTCTGGTGGTATATAGGCACAGCCGATTTTAATGTTTTTCTGATAGTATTCTGTAGTTACAGTAAAAAAAAAATAGTTAACCATACCAGATGATCATAGGTCGAGTCTATTCTAGTATGTTTTTCAAATTTGTTGGCTACTAGTATTCCAATACCACCAGAAGCTCTTGACGCATTTTTATGTTTAAATGTTCTACTCACATGATGTAACTGATACCCGGGTAATACCACTGTGTAATCATTACTTTTCATTGTTTCTGTTAAAAATATTATATCGTATTCACGAATAAATGCTAAAAGATGAGGATCTGCCATTTTGTTACCTAAGCCATTTATGTTCCATGACAGAACGCGTATTTCACCGACCTGATCATTTATAACCTCAGTGTTCACGTTTGCTATGTCCTTGTTATGATGGTTGGTATATGAAATGACTGACCGGTTGCTGCATGGTTGTTGTAAACTTCAGCCATAGCCGCAGTCAGTTTTTGTTGTCCCTTATCGTTTAAGTGTATTCCACCACGGCTCAGATGTTGTTTTGTTACGTGTGTGGGCATATAGTCAACATTTTTCAATTTTGAGCATATATCTCATATGTGGCTGTTCACACGGTGAATTAAGGTATTATATTTATTTGGGCTTCTGGGGGGAATTTCCGAGAAATAGAAGTGTGTATTGTGTAGAGCAGTCATTTGTTTAGTAAGTTCGTTAATATCCCGCATCGCCTTGTTCGCTTGATCACCAATATCATTTGTCCCGAGATGGATTATTACAGCCTCTGTATCCTCATTTACATATCCTGGTAGTCGGGTAGTTAAGTGTGCTATTTTCATACCCGAAGTTTTGTATACACATACCGACTCCGGATTTGTCAGTTATGATTTTAATTGTGTGGCTAATCCACGCATGTTAGAGTCACCTATTACACATTTGTTTTTCATAGTTCTGTCTTGCATGGTTGTGGCGTCGGGAAGCTGAGTTTCTTTCTTGTTATCACTATTATCGCAGCGTTTTTTTGTACATTTGTCACGCCTATTATTTGCGGTGGTGGTACTATCATGACTATTGTCAGGTTGATTTTCGGTGATCATACTTCTTCTTTGTGGACGTTCATTTTTCTGATGGCTGCTAGTTTTAGGTCTACTAGTTCTGCTACTATCGCTGCCACTATGGCTTCTACTAACGGAGCTACTATCAGTGCTATTGTTGCTACCACTACTACTACTGCTACTATTTCTGCTACTGATACTGCTGGCATCACTTCTAGTACTACTGTACATCACAGGTCTACATCTTCGTTTGTTTTTACGGTTTCGATGGGCATTCTCCCATACAACCACCTCATCACTACTTACACTCTCTTCATTAAAGGTTGTAGCTTGGCAGGTTTGTTTGTTTTGCTCATCCAGGAATTGTCTTATTTCACTTAGTTATGTTCGCAGGTTAATTTTTTCTTTTATTAATGTATCTTTTGCTTTTAACAGCTTCACTGATTCTTTTTTGCGCTTTGAGATTTGGCCTCGTAGTGTTTTTAATTCAGATATTAATTTCTCGTTTTTTATTGTTTGCGATTGCAGCTTGTTGTTGCTCTCTCCCAGATTTTGACGCAG
This sequence comes from Flabesymbios commensalis, assembly GCA_964017125.1. NCBI lineage: Eukaryota > Metazoa > Annelida > Polychaeta > Terebellida > Flabelligeridae > Flabesymbios > Flabesymbios commensalis. The sequence continues at coordinate 66,025,390 of OZ024913.1, forward strand.
TGACACAATTATTTTTTTTAATTTCAGAATTTCCGCATTTCTTTGATTGTTGTTAATGCTGGAGTAGTTGACATCCATATTTGGAGCTAGCTCCTCGGGTGGTGGGGTAGATACGGAGTCCATATTAAAACCAAAGTTTGTTAGGTCATTCAGTAAGTCTTGCTTGTATTTAGAGTTATTTTGATTGACTCGTTTACGGCGAATTTTTGACACAGTAGGCAGGCTTAAATGGGGGTCCAAGTTCAGGGGTATTAACACAGTAGACTCCTGGATTGAAGTCACTCACGGGTCGAGTCAGGTTGCTAAGGAGGGGGGTGGACGTGCCATGTTGATTTGACATTCTGACCCCTGTTGTATTGATTAATATTGTTTCGTTGATCACGCATATTGACGGGGATTTAGGGACACCCACAGCTGACCCTCTATGTTCTGGGGACGTTTCGTTTTTCAGTAAATGGACACTGTCGTGTTGGTCTAGACATATCAAGACAAAATCCCATGCCAGCCAGAGTTTCGTGTGGGAATTCACATGTTTGTCTCGTTCCATACATGTATAATTTTACAATATCGCCGGCAACGATTGCATCGGCTTCGTTGCGGTTTCGTCTCCTTGGTATAAGGGTCTCCTGGTTTTGTAACCCTTTGGCAAAGAAATCTTCATAATATCTCTCTTTGGCATCAGCAAATATAAATTGTCTATTTTCATCTAATGTTTCTCTATCTAAGCATGCGACCATTTCTTCTATAACATCTGGTGCATTTTCACGATCCAAATTGCACAGCAAGTGAAATAGCTGGTTGTCAATATTGCTGATGCTATCCATATTGATGTGCCGGATCACAATGTGGGCCCACTGCTTTCCAGTGTAACCCTGTTAAACAGGAAAAAGAAACTTACGGCAGACAAAGGGTCGATAGAGAAATGTGGGCTAATACAAAAAGCGTGAACGTGTACAGTAGGTCGAGGTATTGTCGCTCACCTGTGTACACAATCCACCTAAATATTGTTTAATAATTATATTTTTGATTTATTTTATGCCTAATTTTATACTTCTTTACACATGTTAACTTAGAAATGTACTGAACTTTGTGTATTAATGCTGAAAACAGAGATGAAGGTGTAGACAATCACAGCGAAGGCACTCAGCAAAAAACACGTCCTCACTCCACGGAGGTCAGACCAAATCCACAACTTCAAGTGAGTGAAAATTATTCAGATTTGACAAAATGGAGGTCAACTCTGTTCAAATCTTGCTGGTTGATGTCACATTTTATCGGTACCATTTTTAAAATGTGGTACTTAAAGGGACTGGCCCAGGCTAAAATCATAAAAAAATCGGTGATTTTATTCTGGCTGCTTAATATGACCATATGATGTTAACATGTCCATAGACTAGAATTGCAATTTTTTTTAATTTTTCTGCTGCGCATTCACCAGTTAGACCAGATATAGAGACGAAATTCCCGTATTTCTAATTTTTGACATGGTTGTCAATAATTAGAAATCAGGAATTTCGTCTCTATATCTAGCTAGAAGAAGCCAAAATAAAATCACCGATTTTTTGATGATTTTAGCCTGGGCCAGTCCCTTTAATGTGCTAATAAAAAATGAAAACCCGAATATAAGCGGCAACGGCGGTTGAAGGGTTAACCCTTTAAGCCCTCACGATGCATTTATTATTTATATTTTAGAACGATAATTTTTCAAGGAACTCTTTTAATAATAACAATATATGTCTTCATTTGCCATCCGCTTCAAGTCATCTTCACCCACTACAAGTCGAGAATTGCCACAGCAATGAAGATGACGATGGTAAATCCAGGCTTCAAAGGGTTAATAATAACTAAATAAATAAAACCAATATTCTCTAATAGTACACCTTGAACTATGATATGTTTTAAAATACTGCAAAATATCACTAAACGTCTACAGATAAGAATACATATTGTTAAGCTATGTGTATGTTTTAGTAAAATAGAAGTGTGACTTTATTTATGTACATATTTTGTATTTTTGCACATTGTATGACTTTATTTGCACATTATATAACTTTTATGTTTTATATCCTTATAACAATAATTTGTATTTTTTCCATAGGAATTTTATACATTTTTAAACTTATGCTTGTGATTTTGTTGTTGTATACATATGACATGTAAGTACAATTCTGACTTTTTATTGTCTGGCTATCTGTCTGTCTGTCTGTCAGATAACCAAAAAATACTCACATTATTTTATTGTATGAATATCAATGAAGGTATGCAATAGGTGATTTATAATTTAATAGATAATACAACACAGAAATTTATGTTATAATCTTTTTTTATGATGTGGTGGCTCTGAAAAGAGCCGTTTGTATTTAGCTATTAAGCTTCAGGATCTGTCTTCCATATTCTCATCTGAATCTTCTACACTTTCACCAGAATTATTCATATCATCATCAGAATCATTCATATCATTTTCAGAATCATTGATATCATCACCTGAATCGTTCATACCATCCATATCCTGAGTTGCTAAATATTCTTCCAGGCCCATAGCAATGATTCGTAGGTTTAGAGGTACCCCCATGAACTTTTCCAAACTGAATATCATTTCAAGAATCTCTGTTGCCAATTTCCTCGTGTACTCATAATACGCGTTACGCACGCCCTCGCTCACGCACAGGCGTAGACGTAAGTTGTACCGCCATTTTCTGAGGTTATCTCTGGCTGCCTTGTTGTAGCGACATTCTAATTCACTTTCAAATTTTTTCAGTATATTCATCTGCTTACAAGCTCTCACGAACTTAGTCAACTTATGTTGCATTTCATCTGGATCTGGTAAAACCACCTCCATAACTAAGTGTTAAGATATCGGTGCTCGAGAAGAATTATGTCGTGATCTCTGAGTCCGAAAGTGGTTTATGAAACTCACAGTGTGTAGAACCCTAGCACCCGAAGGGTGCTGAGAGTGAGATAATGGCATTAGGATCTCTTGTTAGTGAGCCCTTTTTAGCCTACCAATTCCTTCTGTATACAAAATGTCTGGGTGGAAAGGAGGACTGGAACCTGGAAAGCTGAAATTGAATTTGATGACCTTGGGATTCCAAGGGTCGTTTAAAGAAAGAGGTGTTGAAATAAGCCATTTGCTATCCTCGTATCTCTGATCTCCATCTCGAACTATAATTTTATTCTCTGAATATGAAAAGCAGTTGAAATGAATTTTGCAGCTTAATTAGACTTCCATATGATTATGAATGTCTAAGAATCGCTTGAAATTAAAGGGCTAGTGGCCCGTCTGTTGAAAAAAATTTCAATTTCAAATTTTTTGCATTGAGCTGTGTGCATGGTTGGTTAAATCTACCCTGCTACTGGCTTATACAGCGCGACATTAGAAATGTCGACTGTTGCAGTAATTGCTAGAGGACGGTACTCATTCCATGCTTCATTGCTCAATGGTTGATCTAATACGATCTAATTTGATCTGAATTGAACCCTGGTGTTGATGCACTTACCAATCCGTTGCCAGTCACATACACTAGCCCGCCAGGTAGAAGCCAAGAGAGCCATGAAGATATTTGAATTGATTTGATTGCCAGAGTTTCAAAAACTGTACGGTAGAGTTGGAATAATAAAGATTGGAAATAGCAGCGGATTAGCTTGATTGTGGAATCAAGTTACTTGCGCTGTTTTAGAATTCTTTTCAAAGCCACCAGGGTATTAAAATACCCTAACCAGCGCTCTGACTACCTGAGGGTTGTCATAAGTTGAGCACCGGTATAGTGTATGTCATGTTGTTATTTGTGTTTCTTTTGATTTGGGTGTCAGAGTGTTAATTCAAGGTGCCTGTTGTGTTGCCGTCTTGGCGTGTATTGTTTACATGCTGTATAGTGTGATTGTGCAGGTGTGCAAGCTGATGGCAGAGTATGATGGTTGGTATGTTGCCACTGTGTCCGCGTAGAGGCGGCGGTTCAATGCCGGCCCAACGCTGGAAGCGTTGGATCGACATTGGCCCGCAGTCACCCCAATGTCTTGCATTCTTCTGCTGGGACTGCTGAGTTGCCGTAGACAATGCCCGCCTGGTGTGTGTGGATACGCCACAGGCCAGCTGAGGGGTATCGATCCGATGCCGGCCCAACGCCGTAAGCTGAAACTCACAGACCACCAGGTGAAGCTTTTATTGTCTTGGTTTGCCGTATATTGCTCTATAGAATGAAGGTGAGGTGCTATCATAACTATCCATTTTCTATAGCTCTATAGAATGAAGGTGAGGTGTTATAATAACTAACCATTTTCTAGTGTTCCGATTGGTCAATAGTATGCTTATACTAAGGGGTGTGATATCAAGGTAGGCGCTGTGATCCAGCAAACACGAGACGCTTACCCAATGCTGGTATGATGTTGGGTCAGCGTCGTAGATGGTGGGCCAGCTTTATACCAGCATTTGGTCGATGTCTCGTTCTTGTTGATCACGTCTGTACTCCAGTTCTGTTCCAACATCGAGACAACATTGGTATCACTTCTCCTGTTGGCTGGAAAATCAGCTCAGAATACTCCGTAGTTCTGAAGTACTCCGTAGCTCAGAATACTCCGTAGCTCAGAATGCTCCGTAGCTCAGAATACTCCTTAGTTCAGAATGCTCCGTAGTCCAATGTACTCCTATAGTTGATGTGCATATTTTACTAATTTACTAATGAATGAGTGTTAGTCACGATCATTTATTCCACCTATACTTGATAGGTAGTTGGATATTTTATTTTTAATAGCCCTTCCAGAACTCATTCTATGCCCTGACGAACAGTGATATCATAATTATACAGAGTTTAGGGACCAAGTATAGTATTCTACCTCTGACTAAATGCCCATAAGACATTGTTGTTTATATATTAGGCTTTATTTGCGCGCATGCATACAATCTTTATACAAAGTCATAAAATATAGGATTTTGTATAAAATGAATATGTAGACCTTCGTTGTGATGCCGACTACTGGCGAGCAACATCTGTACTATAACTTTGACATTCAGAAGAATAGAATGGAAATCAATAAACACCAGCAGAAGGGCGGGGGCCCTAGGGTAGTGGTTAGCACCGCTGCCTTTCACGCCAGAGTTCGGGGTTCGGTTCCCGGTCTCGGCGGTTTGAAAGTAACAAAAAAATGTTTCTTCCCCATACACGTGTGAAAGTCAGTATTGTGGGGAACCTCCGTGACCGAGAGGTAGCGTGCTCGGCCTCAGACCGCCAGGGCTCGAATTTCGAATCCTGTGTCTGGAGGACAGTGTCATCTCAATCATCTCACCATCCTCAGGATGTTCTCCTGGCCCAGTTTGGCCTATATGTGCACAAAGGTGGCCTAAAGCCCGATTCATTTCATTTACACCAGCAGAATTATCTAAAATATATATAAAAACAAATAGTTAATTGAGACATAACCTGCTGAGCGTTTGATTTTGATCCAATTCTTTTGTAAATTATTCTAAATACTGACTACCCTATTTTAACCAATTGATAGTTTATTTGACATAAACATGATGAGTAGAATATGTCAGGAAATCCCTGCTAATATGAGGTACAATGTTTCCACCGCTATCACAGTGACAACTTCCGTTCCAGTTGTGACTACGCTAATTAGGTCTAATGGATATAGAAATACCCCAGTATGATCAGCGGGGCTCGAGCCCGGGACTCCGGCATGACTGGCGTGGCAGTCAGGCGCTCTACCAATGCGCCACGCCCCCTCTCTATAGACTTCAAAGTTACCATGGAGTGAACGATACATTGGTGGAAAGTAGATGTTACATAATAAGGGTGTGAACTACACATGTGCTGAATGAATCTTAGGGAGAGATGGGAGTCATGTGTTGTGTCCTTTCAATCTGCTTTCACATCAAACTGTATGTTATATTGACGTACATATTACTCCGTGATCGGAGTAATATTATGCTCCATAGTCCTTACGCTGATTGTAAGTTTGACATAATAGCGGTGTTATCTTCTTCACACTAAACCCCCAGGAAGGTGTGAGGTCAGAAACCTGGATAATTATGCAATATTAGCAGGTATAAAGCCTATAACACATATAATAATATTTTGTGAAGTGGACATATGTGCATATGTGCTAACAATTTAATTCCAATACTTCTTTTCTTTGTAATAGACAGATCATAAAATTGTGGTAATTGTTCCAATTTACATGTATTAGATGTTTTAATCATGTTCAAAATGGTTATAGAATACATAATTTAAATTTGCGGATATATATTTCTGATATCATTCGCTCGTTCACACCCCATGATCAGCTGATATTCATTGTCAATTAAATTTGTATTTTTCTCTAAACAAAATAAGTAGAATGCGCTCGTGTATTTATGTGTTGTCATATCTGGCCGATTCGACACTCTCAGACAATGACATGAAATCCTGAACATGTCTATACCCGTGACGTATTTTTATACTTTTAATATAGGCTTCCTTTAAATTGACATTATGTATTCAATTTAAAACAAAAATGATATTAATACAAATATTCTCAAGGAAAATATACCAATGGATTATCTGACAGTTGTAGTAATAAACTTTATTAAAATAAAATAACACAAGTTACATAACCCTAATATATAGTTTAAATAGTTTTATGCTGTGGTCAAGCCCTATAAGCTTACGAATTAAAAATATCAACCATTTTGATTAATTTTACTTTGAACGTTGCAATAAAACTGTAAATTCATTTTAAATGTAAACGCCGACCACCAACCATGAGATTGAGAGGCTTCTGTGCTTCCAGTTTGGCCAAAGAGTTAACTCAGAGGCTCTATCTCACTTAACCATTCCCGGGCCCGTAATCTCGTACGAGTAACAATATATCTAACGATTACGCTCATTAAACACCCTGCTGACATCGTGGTCGCTTCTCGGTAGTAAATGACTAACTGGGTGACGTGATCTCAGTTTAACGAGGTATTTCAAGCATACGTCGCAATAGCATGTTCTGTGAATTATCAGCAAATTTTACTAATCCACTAATTATTGGTTATCAGCAAATACTAAGACTGTCAATTTATACTATTTCTGGGCTGGGTGGAGTTTTAATATATAGCATTACACACAATATTCCGCCTATTATTACCATGTTTATATAGCCAAATATAGCAGGCCTTAGTTCTCGCGGAAACGTCACCTGACCGTCTTTAAACAATAATAACACAATCTATATATACCTCATACAACCTGTTCCAGTCGAATATTACAAAATAATAGAAATATATATTTGTATTCCAATATTTAACGATGAAAAATACATTTTAGGTAAAGATATCTACTTCGGGACACAACACAATTGGTAGCTAGGTTTCTTCAACAATAAATTCAAATTGGATACGAAATATAATTTATGTGCTTTTATTTGGTGGGATTTTAAACTGTGCAGTTTTTTAATTATTCACATATTCGATACGCTCTATAAAAATACGATATATGACTGAAAAACGATAAATAGGGGCTATCTACATGTTTTATACATGACATACAGTAAAGACAATACAAATACAATTCTACATAATATTATAAGTGATGAATAACTAATGGTCCAGCTCTAACCCCAAAATTGCTCGCATGATTGCATAATTAGTAACCAGATTTCTTCAACAATAAATTTAAATTGGATACGAAATAAAAAAATTCTATACAGACGAAATTATTTCGATTTTGTAGAATTTTAAACTACACAGTTTTTTTTATTTTGGGAATAAGATAAATTACGGAAATACGATAAATATAAAAGGGCAACAGTATTATTAGTTTGAATCTTTGTGTATGAAGTGGTGGCTCTGAAAAGAACCATTTGAAACTGTACAAGTCTTGTTGAGTTTAGACATCCATGCCATCTGTATCCAGACTATTATCACTGAAATCAGCTTCAGGATACAGCACAATAGGCTGCACTCCCTGCTGCTCAAGCTGGGACTCCAGAATCTCAATCTTATCAGCCATCTCTGTGGCGTACTCGTAATACGCGTTACGCACGCCCTCGCTCACGCACAGACGTAGACGTAGATGGTAGCGGTAACTTCTCAAGTTCTGCTTCACAGCTTTATCATAGCGACATTGTAATGCTTTTACAAAGCTGTTCATCAGAACCACCTGTTTACAAGCTCTCTGGAACTTTGCGTCCATGTCTAGAATCTGCTCCTGAAGATGATCAGGGTTATTGGTGAAGGTCAGTGAGTGGCTCTCAATCTCCATACTGTCTGAGGCTGAATAGAAATATTAACTCTTCTCTTCAATGTCAACTTAATTTGTGAATGGTATCTGGAAAGTGCTAGCCTTTTATATGATATATAATTCTGGGTTTGACATCAGAGGGCCGAGCAACAGACAGAATTACAACTGACAGAGCAGGGATGACAGATAAGGGTGTGGTTATCATAGCTCTGTAGTGGCAGTGGTCACTCCGCGGGTGGACAGGGGGGGGGGGGGTCTGATTCTAATGATCCTCAGTAAGATACCAGCTGAGATAAGAGTCATAACTAAGTCACTTTCCCTGACATTTTATCACCTTGACAAATTAACCCTTTAACCGCCGGTGCCGCATATATTCGGGTTCTCATTTTTTATAAGCACATTAAGTACCATCTTTTAAACATGTTAAAGATAAAATGTGACATCAATCAGCAATATTTAAAAACAGTTGACCTCTATATTTTTCAAATCTGAATAATTTTCACTCACTTGAAGTTGTGGATCGCGTCAGCGAGGCACAATTTCAAGTGGGTAAAAATTCAGATTGAATAATTTGGCGGTTAAAGGGTTAAGGAAAACATGTACACGGCACTCATATAACAACAATGCTCCTGATGATGATAATTTCTTGCTCATCTGGATCAATGTTTCGGCACAGCGAGGTGAAACAGTAGAGAACCAGAGAACCAGAGACCAAAGGATTTTTTCAAAATGAAATCTTCATAAATGTCTAGTTAAGGCCTCCTAATTCATTTGAATACCGATGTTATGGTTCGACGACCATTACAAATATGTTCACCCTCACAGCGCGGGGATCGACTTTAGTCGTCAGAATCTGATGTTTCTAGATGTCAGGGTGGTAAAACAAAGGCTCATCTCCTGACCTGTGACGTCAGGGTGGTAAAACAAGGGCTCATCTCCTGACCTGTGACGTCATGGTGGTAAAACAAGGGCTCATCTACTGACCTGTGACGTCATGGTGGTAAAACAAGGGCTCATCTCCTGACCTGTGACGTCATGATGGTAAAACAAGGGCTCATCTCCTGACCTGTGACGTCATGGTGGTAATACAAGGGCTCATTTCCTGACCTGTGGCGTCAGGGTGGTTTATCCTCACAGCGCGGGGATCGTCAGAATCTGTCGTCTCTAGATGTCACATTCTGACGACTAAAGTCGATCCCCGCGCTGTAAGGGTTTATATATACAATAATATCGAACCCACTTAGGGAGGAATTTTTATTTATTTATTTATTAGGCCATTATATACACAAATATATAAAATCAAATCAAATTTATTTCAAAATCAAATCAATTCTATTTCAAAAGCAAAATCAAAATATATACAATAATGATACATATATGCAATTATAAATAGAATTGTGTATATCAGGATGTCAAATATAGGTAACCAGCACCCCAACTAAGCTTGACATGCAGGATAAAATATATATGCACGATAATTGTACACTGAACAGTAAAAGCGTAGAAACTTATAAAATAAGTACAAGTAGAACGGTTTAAAAAACATGTAAATTTATAATAATATCATTATTTTGGTTTTAGAAGGCTTCACAATTTTATTCAATGTTGTAGATGATTGCTCTGTCTAATAACATTGAAAATGTGACCAGGGTATCCTGAGCCACCACAAGTACAGCTCATTATTCATTTCACTAATAATAGGGCTTAGTAGAGGGATTCTATAATTTTATGCACCAGTGATGATATTTTCTTTGATATATGAGATTGTCTGGATATTGTCAAAAATTTAAACATATTATATCAACTTAGCGTTGTTTGTTTGTTTTTTAATTGATAAAAATAAGCATTTAAAATTGAAATTAAGCTCTGTTGACAACGCTATGTCAAAATGCGATAATGTCAGAAAAATCTGATGCAAATAATTATTTCTAAAGCAGTTTGATGTCTATCATCTCCCTGCGGACAAACAATGATATTTAAATATTCACAGCGCTCCTTATAAGTAATTGTTGGATAATGAAGTGCATATCTAGTCAAATTTCGTTGAATTCGTTGAATGTACTTTATTTGAATTTGGTAAAACGTGACCATATAAATACTGGGGAGAATATTCTATAATACAGTAGACTCTCGCCTTCCGGACAGATCAACAATGCGGTCAGATCGTCATTACGGTCGATTTTTTTTCAATATAAAAATCCTTTCTCAAAACAAAATGGTCATAACGCTATATTGAAAACATATCATTTGACCGCAATGACGAGAGTGAACTTGCCATTTTGCCACAAAAAATTGACCGTAGTCCGGAATGGCGGTCTGACCGCATTGTTGAACGCCTTTGATATGGCTTTGACTGAGAACGAGTTCGGGCCGAAAAAAATCGACCGTAATGACGATCTGTCCGGAAGGCGAGAGTCTACTGTAGGTTGTATTAAAGCTTTGTAGAGATTTCTGGACACAGCTCTATAACCTAGCGAGTAGATCTTTCGCATCACGCTCTATTACAGTATGGTTCTTAATCTCCTCAGTGTTAATGTACTCCTGAAATGTCATTTCCGCATACTGACAGCTAAGTAAATCTTAGGAGTCAAATTTGCATCCTTGTCACTTTAGTCAACGTGGCATATTTTAAACGTTATTCCTTGACTAAGCATCTATTTTAACTGGAGATTGTCAATAACTATTTAAATATTTATTTATCTACACTTGTCAGACAACATTTTTTTGTAGAGAACCTTTAATTGTTTAGATAACGGAGTTTTTTTTCTCATATATAAAATTGTTTAATTGATCTTGAGGATCTGTATTTGAATTCATGTTAAAATTGTATTATCTTTCTCTGAAAGGTCAGGTCTAGCCTGTAAAATGTACACAAAAAGTGACCTGAATCCTGAATTATAAATTCGCGTAAATCCATTTGTTTTAAAGATTTAAGGATTAGTCATGTCAGTGGACACTTTAATATTCGAGAATAAAGAAGCATACATGCTTTATTACAGAGAGATATATATTTTATTTGACGACGGGAAGCTTATGCAGACTTATGCGTCATTAAAAACAAACTTACACATATAACAGACTTTAATAAAGTTCAGTATGTCACCTTAAAGGCCGGATCGGCGAAGTTTATACATATGCAATTCTGATAGAATTAGGAACTATATATTTATTGTTGTAAGCTAATACGATGTACGTAAGATTCAATACACGACATATGTCATATATTATTGGAACCTAACATCTATTATTGAAACCTAACATCCTCCTATTTTTGTCATTTTCATTCAACTTATGATATGAATTGCAAACGAGATTCCCACTACACAATTTAAATATTAAGAAAGGTCCATTTAACCAAATCATATACATCTTTTCAAATCGGTTCAGAATAGACAAGTATGGAATGGATGAGCACTATACCACACAGCAACTCATCGCATAACTAGGCTATATGTGAGGTAATTATTTACTTTCCTTCTCATCGCTGGGTTTTATTCTATTAAAGAATACAGGTACATTACACTGCACTTCAACAAACTCTCCTCTAAACAGATATTGATAAATAATGATGCCTGAGTTGAGTGAATATCACTGTACCAACTTGAGTAATGCCCACTGCCACACAAAAATGGTTAAAATCGGAAAGGTTTCTCTTCAATAATTTAACTGATTTCTTTAATTGCCCCTACCTCTATAAAACAAATATAATAAAACGTTGACACTACTCAACAACTCTAATAGGACGAGAAAATGGATGGCTCCGTCAGCAACTTTTTATAGAATTCTCTGAAAAGTTAGTTTTATTGTTGGAAATACAAATTTGAAAGCAATCCAACCAAGGATTCATATAAGAATATATGATGGTGATTCTGAACGAAACCATACATCATACAATCATCATAAATAAACGTGAAGCTCGATGGCTTCGAGACTAAGACATTGAAAGCACCCCCAGTCCGGAATTAGCCTGTACGCTGGGAACTGGCACTCCCAATATGCATAAAAACTGCAGATGTTACGTCAACCACACTAATTAAAATCAACTTTTAAAATGTTTCCCTCCCCAAATTACAGATTGGAATAGCTCTCAGTGTCAATGAACTTTTAATTAAAAAAACGCATCGAACCATGCTTACAAAGAAAAATAAAAATGTCAGAGTGGCGGTCAGTTCTAATCTGATCCATATCCAAAAAAGTAAACAGTTACTTTTCATTTCCCACCCAAATAAAAAAAGTCTATATTTTTAACATAAAATTTATAAATTATTCAACATTGACTATGCATTTTGTTAGATATCTCTAACATTTGATCAATAATGTGAACATCACAGTATATATTGAGAATCTTTTTGTACAATTTGGCGGCTCTGACAAGAGCCTTTTGGTTTGTTATTGGCCACCAAGATCTGGATTTGATCCTCAATTGTCAGAATCTGACGCGTCCGTATCTTCGAAATCCTCGTCAGGATAAAGGCGCAGTGGCTGAACTCCAAGACGCTCCAGCTGGGTCTCCATCACTTCTATCTTGTCAGCCATCTTGGAAGCGTACTCATAATACGCGTTACGTACACCCTCGCTTACGGACAGACGTAAACGTAGATAATAGCGGCATGTTCTGATGTTACTTTGACTGGCTTTGTCATAGCGGTGTTGTACATCCTGAATGAAGGCATCCAGTAGTGTCACTTGTCTACAAGCTCTCTGGAACTTGGCATCCATGTCCAAAATCCGATCCTGAAGCTCAACTGGGTCATTGTTGAAGGTCAAAGACATTTTGTGGCAGTTAATTTCAAAATGAAGTAGTGTATGATTTGTGTTCTCTTTATGTAATTCAGTATAAAACTGATTTGTGAAGCAATTTCCTAAACATGGTACTATATATTGGTTCAAATGACTGCGTTCACTGAAGAGTCAAGGTGTGGTGGAGGGGGGGGGGGGGGGGAGGTAAGCATCACTCAACAGATGCCACTGAGATGTCGAGTAACAGGGAGGGGGTGTGACCTATAGCTATTCTTCAGGAGCTGTTTTCACAGAGTTCATCTGAATATAGTGTTGGCATGGAGTCCGAATTTTAATTTATTCTCCGTAATAGAGGGGGACCTTGTGATTAGAGCAAATCTAACAACCCTTTAATTGCTAGCACCTAAGGTAATCAAGGCTGATTGAAATTTACATTGACCAGTAACGTTTGATTTTCTGTCATCTGTAATTAATCATTTAAAAGTTAGTCAGTAATATTTATATATGTAGCTTGTGCACATTTTTTTATTGACTGTCAAATAATGTACGTTTGCTAAGCTTGTTCTGTACGGTCAGTATATGAGCCCATGTTTTACCACCTATGTGGTCGGTGGTCACACCATGGAGGTTTTTTTACTATCTCCATGGTCACACCTATAATTTACTCACACCTCTCAGTCAGAGTAGATCACGTGACCACAAACGTAGAGGGATCAGCGTGTTTGAAAAGTGATTTAAAACATATGGCTAAATATAATACAAACACAAAACTAACACTTACCAAAAAGATGTTTAAAACGAAGTTATATCATCAAGAATTTTTTTAAATTAATTTACAACACTTTTCTTCGTGTTATTACCCTATATACTCATAACTAATCATTATTTTCAAAACCATATCATTGAAAACCCTATTGCATGTGCATTATGTGATTTCAAAAGTGCAACTATGTGAGGTTAAAAAAAAACATTAATCATTTCCTTTTACCATTTTACCATACTTGTTAACTAAAAAATAACTCATGCACTTCAAAGTTATATTGTATTACCGCGACGCACAAAATCATTTTCATTTATGCTAAATCCAATTGAAAAATATGATTTAACACATCACCGTAGATCTTTCCATTTTATTTATTTATTATTTGATTATCCAGTTTAAAAGATGTAGAAAGGTAAAATATCATTATACCCATTGAATAAAAGCTTCCAACATGTCATCAAATGTATGACTCTCCCAGCAAACACGACACATCCACCTATGTTAGTTTAAAATTAGGCCATCGTCGGCGACGCTCTCCCAACATTAAACCAGCATAGAATCGATGATTGTTGTTCGCTGGGCTCTGATAACATTGCCCCGTGACGTTACGTTATCACGCGGGACAAAGTTGTCACATCTGAGTGTCTAAACTGACAGTCACTGATTGACAGCTTTATTTTATGATGTGTAGATAGTAAGCAACCAGGCTGATACGAAAATGTCACTTTTATCACGTGAGAAAGTCAGAAGACGTCTTACAAAACTGTCATCTTTGGCTAATTATAGTGAATTTATAGTGATAGTTCCAAATATCAGCATCGCATAATAATAAAATGTATTGTAGACAGTAAATAAACATACTGTCAAGTTAAGCTGACATGTGTATCATTCTTATGATTCAGGTATTATCAAGCAGGATGCTAAACAAAGCTTACACGACTTGTAAAATATACAAGAAATTGACAAATGTCAACATTTCATTACGATTGATATTTTTTACATCTTGTATTATAGCAGCAATAAATTTGAATTTGCATGAAGTAAGTATATTTCGCTATCGGCTGCTTCGGTATTTGATTATAAACCTCGCATGTTGGCCAATGTCTAAAGAGATTGAATCTCTGGTAATGTCAGAATTTCTATATAGACCGATTTTGCATTATAAGTCATTGCAAATTAAGGAAATAAACTGTGGAAAAAAGACGAAAACAAACACGGTTTTAACAGAAAGCAATTCTGAAAAAGAGGTGAAGGTGATGTTTTTGCGTGATGTTTTTATTTGCTGGCCTATTTGTTATCAGTTGGAGGGGTGTGTCGAGTGACCTTATCACCACTCTGTGAGTGAGAGGGGGCGTGGACTCAAGTAGCGAGGGTATCAAGGGGCAATGCTTCCGAGTGATAATGTAGACTCATAGTTGTTAATTTATTGACGACAGAAGCCTCATACAGATTTATGCATCATCACAATAAAATTTGTGTTTATTATACCACAAAAACTAGTACTAAATATCATCATCTATTCATACGTAGTTCTATTTAATTAAAACAGGGTTCCCAGCAAACACAAAACATTAGTATAACATTTATACAACGCCGGCCCAGCGTCTTCGACATTGGTCAAACATTGTATAAATGTTATACAAATATTTTGTGTTTGCTTAATTTAGCTTAGTTCACATATGCAAGAAAACGAACACTGTTAAAATGCCTCTTATGTTATATTAGTGTCGGTAATCATATATACACGATACGAATACGACATCCATCAAATAACATAAGGAAACATTTTGACATATCTGTATCCGTGCATATGTGAACGTACCTTAAACATGCGATAAGTATTTAAGACTTCAAATTGCCTTGCATTTTAATAATAGAATAATATTATTATTTTGTATGTGGTTAAGTAGTTTAACGTGTTATGCATGCTAATGTAATGCATGCTAATGTAATCAAGCTATTACTAAACATAACTCCATAACCAATGCCACATGATGAAATTTAAGCTTAAATGTTAACTTATTCAGTGTTGGGTAACAGGTCGCGATGTCACACATTTCGCCCTGGATATTTTACCGTATTTTTTTACCTTTCAAATAACACAGAATAACGTTATAGGACTATGCATTCTCGACAGCCACATGTATTAGTAACCTTGTATTTGGCCGGTGAAACAGCCGAGCGGGTCGTTCTTAGTGGTTGCTGGTCAGGAAGAATTAAAAAAGGTCATTTTATTTCTGTAATTATGTAAACAATTTGATGAGTAGTAAGGTAGTATTATGCTGGGGTCATGGTTATTGCGTACATTACTACTCTGCTCTGCTAAGCCGAAAGGTAGTATCTGCTTCCTTTTGAAGTAAGCAGGTACTATCTGGCTTTGGCTTTGCGTGGTAGTACTTGTGATTTTTCATCCTGCATTTGGTTAATGGAAGAATCGACTAGGTTACTAGACAAATGAATCTTTGAGGGGGTAGTAAGGTTTGGACCATACTAAGTGACGTTTTTAACCGTCTCCTCTATATTGAGCTACTGACACATGTAGTCGGCCTAATGATTATAGAAAATTGACACATTTATAAATTATTATGCAACTCTTCTGACAGGAGAGTGTTATCATTAATCATTATATGACCATGACTATGTGTAGACCAATGTATCATGGCTTATTTTCAGGAAAGTGTTTCTCATACAATAAATACAAAAATATTTCAATTATCATCAGCGTCAAATACAAATTACACTTACAGTCATTTAAAAAAAACTGAAACCTCATATCGACAATAAGATTATAGGCCTACCAAAATTGATATCAACTAATTATAATTGTCGACAAATTATTCATGCATGTATATTATTATGTGTATCATGAGCGTTTCTCATATACAATAAATACAATTGTCAATTTCTTGATGCGCCCATTCATATTTAATTGGCAATTTAATCCACACGCCATTAACACTAACTTCTTATTTAACTTCATACTCCAACTACATAGCTTGAGGCATACATATAGACTGCTTGACATGTATATATTTCATACGTATTATAGATTCTATAATTGACTGTTTGCTTTCATATAACAAAATCACTACAGGGCACATATGACCGCTAATAATGACCACCCTGTATAATGTCTCAATAAATGAATAAATGTGTCCAGCGCTTGAGGGCTAAACATTCAAACAAGACAAGAATTTTTTAATTAGTCACCATGAAAAAATGACACAGAAAGTGACTTAGTTATATGATTCTTATCTTAGCATTATAATCAGACCCCCCCCCCCCCCCCCAGTCTACCCGCGGAGTGACCACTCCCACTACAGAGCTATGATAAGCACACCCTTATCTGTCATCCATGCTCTAGCAGTTGTAATTCTGTCTGCTGCTCCGCCCTCTGATGTCAAACCCAGAATTATATATCAAATAAAAGGCTAGCACTTTCCAGATAACATTCACAAATTAAGTTGACATTGAAGAGAAGAGTTAATATTTCTATTCAGCCTCAGACAGTATGGAGATTGAGAGCCACTCACAGACCTTCACCAATCACACTGATCATCTTCAGGAGCAGATTCTAGACATGGACGCAAAGTTCCAGAGGGCTTGTAAACAGGTGGTTCTGATGAACAGCTTTGTAAAAGCATTACAATGTCGCTATGATAAAGCTGTGAAGCAGAACTTGAGAAGTTACCGCTACCATCTACGTCTACGTCTGTGCGTGAGCGAGGGCGTGCGTAACGCGTATTACGAGTACGCCACAGAGATGGCTGATAAGATTGAGATTCTGGAGTCCCAGCTTGAGCAGCAGGGAGTGCAGCCTATTGTGCTGTATCCTGAAGCTGATTTCAGTGATAATAGTCTGGATACGGATGACATGGACGTCTAAACTCAACAAGACTTGTACAGTTTCAAATGGCTCTTTTCAGAGCCACCACTTCATACACAAAGATTCAAACTAATAATACTGTTGCCCTTTTATATTTATCGTATTTCCGTAATTTATCGTATGTATTTTCATACATTGTATTTAAAAATTATATAATTGAAAAAATAAAAATCCTACAAAATTAAAATAATTTTGTCTATATAGAAAAGCCGTAGATTATATATCATATTCAATTTAAATTTATGGTTGAAGAAACCTGGCTATACTAATTATGTTGTGTCTCGAAGTAGATATATTGATTTAAATTGTGTCGCTAAATATTGCAATACGAATATATTTTTGAAATATTGAAAATCGTCTAATGGAACAGGTTCTATGAGGTAGACCTATATATATATAGATGGTGTTATTATTGTTTAAAGGCGATCAGGTGAAATCCCCCAAATTACGCTGCACACTGTTATCTTCTATTTTATTTAAAATAAAGTTTCAGTGGTGAGAGTGCTTCATCTGCTTTAGCCCACTGTCATTGCTTTCCTGGATCTGATAGTCGTGGACCGAGTTTGCTTTTGACGTCAGTACGGCTTTTTTTCAGGTGGTTGAATTTTGCCTAGTTGGTTTTATTACATGCACATGCACATGTATCGTTAGTTGTCGATGTAAAACGCATCTTCAAAAATTTGACCTCAGTACATACGAAAGTCGGACAAGCGTGTATGTTTTTGTCAAATAAATTATTGATTGATTGAAATAGGGTAGTCAGTATTTAGCATAACTTACTAAAATAATTGGATCAAAATAAAACGCTCAGCAGGTTATATCTGAATTAACTATTTTTTGCCTAATGTTTAAAGATAGTTTTAACTATTGTGATGGTGATTATTGATTTCAATATTCTTGTGAATTCATGTCAAAGTTAGTGCGTGTGTTGCTCACCTGTAGTCTGGAGTTGCTCACCTGTAGTCGGGGGTTGCTCACTTGCAGTCGGGTGTTACTCACCTGTAGTCTGGAGTTGCTCACCTGTAGTCGGGGGCTGCTCACCTGTAGTCTGGAGTTGCTCACCAGTAGTCGGGAGTTGCTCACTTGTAGTCGGGTGTTGCTCACCTGTAGTCGGTAGTTGCTCACCTGTAGTCGGGAGTTGCTCACCTGTAGTCGGGAGTTGCTCACATGTAGTCGGGAGTTGCTCACCTGTAGTCGGGGGTTGCTCACCTGCAGTAGGGGGCTGCTCACCTGTAGTCAGGAGTTGCTCACCTGTAGTCGGGAGTTGCTCATCTGCAGTCAGGAGCTGCTCACCTGTAGTCAGGGGTTGCTCACCTGTAGTCGGAGGTTGCTCACCTGTAGTCGGGAGTTGCTCACACGTAGTCGGGGGTTGCTCACCTGTAGACGGGGGTTGCTCACCTGTAGTCTGAAGTTGCTCACCTGTAGTCTGGAGTTGCTCACCTGTATTCGGGAGTTGCTCACATGAGGTCGGGTGTTGCTCACCTGTAGTTGGGAGTTGCTCACCTGTAGTCAGGCAGTTGCTCACCTGTAGTCGGGGGTTGCTCACCTGTAGTCGGGGGTTGCTCAACTGCTGTCGGGGGTTGCTCACCTGTAGTCGAGAGTTGCTCACCTGTAGTCTGGAGCTGCTCACCTGTAGTCGGGAGTTGCTCACCTGTAGACGGGGGTTGCTCACCTGTAGACGGGGGTTGCTCACCTGTAGTCTGGAGCTGCTCACCTGTAGTCGGGGGTTGCTCACCTGTAGTCTGGAGCTGCTCACCTGTAGTCGGGAGTTGCTCACCTGTTGTCTGGAGCTGCTCACCTGTAGTCGGGGGTTGCTTGCCTGTTGTCTGGAACTGCTCACCTGTAGTCGGGGGTTGCTTGCCTGTAGTCTGGAGCTGCTCACCTGTAGTCGGGGGTTGCTCACCTGTAGTCAGGAGCTGCTCACCTGTAGTCGGGGGTTGCTCACCTGTAGTCGGCGGTTGCTCACCTGTAGTCGGGGGTCACTCACCTGTAGTCGGGGGTTGCTCCCCTGTAGTCGGGGGTTGCTCCCCTGTAGTCTGGAGCTGCTCACCGGTAGTCGGGGGCTGGAGCTGCTCACCTGTAGTCGGGAGCTGCTTGCCTGTAGTCTGGAGCTGCTCACCTGGAGTGATATAACCTTGAAAAGGTGACCATGGTGCCCTGAGCCACCACAAGCACAATTCACTCCACTAATAATCGGGCTTAGTACCAAATAGTACAATAATAACACAATAATACAATATTTTTTTAGAGTATGTATAAAACAATAAGAATAGGAGCTCGGCTACCTATACACAAGTATCGACATCAGAGCCCCTTCCGTCATTCCGTCAACCTGACTGTCGAGCTCAGCAATATAGGTTGCGGTAGTATCGATGATATGCCATCGCCATGTATATTAAATGTTGGTCTTATCGGGTTACGATTATAGTGAAAAGCTTTGTCGCAGAATATATGATTAAAACATGATGATTATGATAATTCAAATAGTGCTTGTCCAAAAGCAGACATTATCACAGTTAAAACTGTTCTTAAACAATAATAAAGAACTATTCAGTTGACGTACAAAACCGTCCAATGATTGTTCCTGACACAAATCGTTTGGTAAACTATTCCAAATGCTGACTACTCCATTTGAATAAAAACTTTTAAACGTCTTAGTTCTGACTTGCCTCGCATAAAAGAGTGATCTGTTCTGACTTGACTGAAGGTTCGTGTTCGTAGTCACTCGGTGCGTTTATAAATATCAGAAAAATCTGATACAGATAATTATTTCAAAAGCAGTTTGATGTCTATCATCTCCCTGCAGAAAGACAATGGTAAGATGTTTATATATTCACAGCGCTCTTTAGTACCACGTGACATATCTTCAACATTAACCCTTAACTAAGCATGTATAATATGTATTTCTGAGACATGTGATTCTATTTTAACTTGAGATTGTCAATAAATATGTTCCCATATATTTATTTATCTACATTATGTCAGACAACATATATTTATAGGGTGTTATTATTGTTTCATATATAATTGTGTAATTGTTCTTACGGATCTGTGAATTCATGTTGCAATTTTATAATCTTTCTCTTCTAGCTTATAAAATGTAGGCCCTACACAAAAAGTGGCCTGAATTCAGAATGATAAATCATGTAAATGAATTTGTTATAAATATTTAAGGATTAATCATGGCAATGTACACTTTAATAGTCGAGAAAAAAGAAGCATACATACTAAGCTTTATTACATATATTTATAAACGTACTTTAATAGAGATCAGTCTGTCACGTTAAAGGCCGGATCAGCGAAGTTTACAATTCTTATAGATTTAGGAACTATATATTTATTGTTGTAAGCCCCACGACATATGTCATAATTATATTGTTGAAACCTTCCTAACATCCTCCTATTTTTTATCATCTTCATACAACTTCAGATTTACATTGCAAACGAAATTGAAATTCCCACCACACAATCGAATTGTTTAATCATTTAACAAATACATCTTTTTAAATGGGTTTACAATATTCAAATATCGAATAGATGAACACTACGACACAGCAGTTCATCACATAACTAGGCTATATGTGAGGTAATTATTTGCTTTCCTTCTCATAACTGGGTTTTTTTTATTAAAAAGTACATGTACAATATTTAGCACTGAAACGTCATCATTTGTTTTTAAACAAACTCCTCTCAAAACAGATCTTTGTGATTAATGAGGTCTCAGGTGAGTGAATCTCTCGGTACCAACCTGAGTAATGCCCACCGCCACACACAAATTGTTAAAATCGGAAAGGTTTCTCTTCAATAATTTAGGCCATTTTTTAATTTGCTCCCCCCCCCCCCCCAAGATAAAAATACAACCTAGGATTCATATCAGAATATATCGGGTTAACAACCTTTTTGGAAGTCTTCAAAAAAAGTACTCGGTATCAAAAATAGATGGAATGAGTTTTCCAGGCACATAGGTCATAATTTATATGTAAAACATAAAAATAAAATTCATCAGAGCGAAATCAACTTCTGGTGGCGGCGGATTTGACGAAAAATGCTATAAACTAAAAGCATCTTGATATTATAAGGGATGCTTAAAAGTACTTATGATGATGATACTGACCGAAACAATACGGTACAGATGATCATCATAAATAAACTTAAAGCGCGATGTGACTGTTTTCGACACTAAGGCATTAAAAGCACCCCCAGCCTCTACGCTGGTTACTACTACTCCCAATAATTCTAAAAGCTGCACATACTACGCCAAGTGCACTAATTAAAAACAATTTTAAAATTGTTTTTTTTTTAGCTGCAGATACGTATTTAATTATTAAACAATATGCCATCACAAATTGAAATATCTCTCAGTGCCAAAGAGCTCAACTATTAATTTAAAAACGCATCTCGATCATGCTTACAAGGAAAAAATAAAAATGTCTGAGTGGCGGTCGTTTTTAATCTGATCCATATCCAAATGATAGAGTAAACAGTTACTTTTCATTTTTCAACCAAATAAAAAAATACTATATTTTTAGCACAAAATTAACTAATAATTTAACTTTGACTATACATCTTGTTAGATATCTCATTTGACCTTTAACATGAGCACTACAGTATATAGGCCTACAGTAGATATTATGAATCTTTTTGTACAATTTGGCGGCTCTGACAAGAGCCTTTTGGTTTGTTATTGGCCACCAAGATCTGGATTTGATCCTCAATTGTCAGATTCTGATGCGTCCGTTTCTATGAAATCCTCGTCAGGATAAAGGCGCAGTGGCTGAACTCCAAGACGCTCCAGCTGGGTCTCCATCACCTCTATCTTGTCAGCCATCTTGGAAGCGTACTCATAATACGCGCTACGTACACCCTCGCTTACGGACAGACGTAAACGTAGATAATAGCGGCATGTTCTGATGTTACTTTGACTGGCTTTGTCATAGCGGTGTTGTACATCCTGAATGAAGGCATCCAATAGTGTCACTTGTCTACAAGCTCTCTGGAACTTGGCATCCATGTCCAAAATCTGATCCTGAAGTTCAACTGGGTCATTGTTGAAGGTTAAATACATTTTGTGAGAGTTAGTTTCGAAATGAAGTAACGTTAGCGTACGATTTGCAATCTCGGTATGTAACTCAGTATAAAACTGATTTATGAAGCAATATACTTAACATGGTACTTTATATTGGGTCAAATGACCGCGTTCACTGTAGAGTGAGGGTGTGGTGGGGGGGGGGGGGGGGTGGTGGCTGATTTCACAGAACGCATCGCTCAACAGATGACATTGATATGAGTGACAGGGAGGGTGTGTGACCAAGTGTTGGCATCGAGGCTGAATTTTAATGATTAGGACTTTAATTGCTAGCAGCTAAGGTAATGAAGGCTAATTCAAAGTTACATTAACATGCAGTAACGCTTGATTTTCTGTCATTTGTCCGAGTGACAGGGAGGGGGAGGTGTGACAGGTCTGTGACCTATAGCTATTCTTCATGAGCTTTTTTCACAGAGTTCATCTGAATACAGTGTTGGCATGGAGTCTAAATTCTCATTTATTCTCCGTAATAGAGAGGGACCTAGTAAATCGAATAAATCTAGCAACCCTTGAATTGCTAGCAGCTAAGGTAATCAAGGCTGATTAAAACCAGTAACGCTTGATTTTCTTTCATCTGTAAGTAATTATTTAAATATTAGTCCGGAATTTTTATATATAGCTCGTACACAGTTTTTTTATTGACTGCTAAATCATGTAGGTTTTCTAAAATTGTTCCGCCCGGTGACAAGTCAGTAGGCCTATATGAACCCATGTTTTACCACCTATGTGGTCGGTGGTCACGCCATTGTGATTTTTTACTATCTCCATGGTCACACATATGATTTAATCACACCTCTCAGACGGATCATGTGACCACAAACGTAGAGGGATCAGCGTGTTTAAACATGATTTAAAACATATGGATAAATATAATACAAGCACAAAACTAACACTTACCAGAAAGATGTTTAAAACAAAGTTATATAATCAACAAAAAAATGAATTGTTCACAGGACTTTTGTTCGTGTTATTATCCTATATACTCATAACTAATCATTCTTTTCAAAACATATCATTAAAATATATATTACTATGTACATTGTGTGACTTCAAATGTAAGTTTTTTAAGTGCAATTATGTGAGGTTAAGAAAGAAAACAATAAAGCCACACAATCAGGGTGAAAAATTATCAAAAATCGATTATTTTATTGTGGCTTTTCAATATGTCCATATAATTACACACACAAAAAAATGCAGTTCTAGTCTATGGACATGTTTACATCATATAGTCTTATCAAAAAAACAAAATAAAAAAATTGCCGATTTTTTAAAGATTTTAGCCTGATTGTGTCGCTTTAATCATTCCCTTTCCTCTTGAGGAACCATACTTGATAACTAAAAAATGTATATATATTACATGTAGATATATTACAATACCGCGACGCACAATTTCATTTTCATTTATGATAAATCCAAGTAAAAAAAAATTGTCATTCTTGATCATTGAACACAACTCCGTAGATATTTATATTTTATTTTTTATTCATTATTTGATTTTCCAATTTAAAAGATGTAGAAAGGTAATATATCATTATTAATCATTGAATAAAAGCTTCCAACATGTTGTCCCAGCAAACACGACACATCCAATCTGTGTTATTTTAGCACTGGGCCACCGTCTGCGACGTTGTCCTAACATTATGCCAACATAGGATCGATGTATGCTGTTCACTGGGCTCTGATAACGTTGTCCAGTGACGTTATCAGGTTATCAGAGTGTCAAAAATAACAGTCGCCGATTGACAGCTTTATTTTATGATGTGTGGACAGTAAGAATCAGGCTGGTACGAAAATGTCACTTTTATCACTTGACAAAATCAGAAGACGTCGCACAAAACGTTCACCTTTGGCTAATTTTAGTGAATTTATAGTGATTGTTCCAAATATCAGCATCGCATAATAATAAAAGGTATTGTAAACAGTAAATAAACACATTGCTAGAATTAAGGTGGCAAGTGTAGATTCTTATGATTCAGGTATTATCGAGCAGGATGCTAAACAGAGCTTACTCGATTTCTAAAATATACAAGAAATTGACAAATGTCAACATTTCATAACGAAAAATATTTTTTACATCTTGTAATATAGCAGCAATAAATTTGAATTTGCATGAAGTAACTATATTTCTCTATCGGCTGCTTCGGTATTTAATTATAAACCTCGCATGCTGGCCAATGTCCAAAGAGATTGAATCTCTAATAATGTCAGAATTTCTATATAGACTTATTTTGCATTATAAGTCAATGCAAATTAAGGGAATAAATGTGGAAATAAAAGGCACAAACAAATCTGGTTCGAATAGAAAGCAGCTGTGAAAGTGATGTTTTTGCGTGATGTTTTTATTTGCTGGCCTAATTGTTATCAGCTAGAGGGGCGTGTCAAGTGACCTTATCACCTCACTGTGAGTGACGGGGGGGGGGGGGGCGGGCCTCAAGCAGCGTGCATGGTATCAATGGGCAATGCTTCCGAATGATAAGATTCACTGATAGTAGTTAATTTATTGACAACAGAAGTTTTATACAGATTTATGCATCATCACAACAAAAAATTGAATTTGTTTATTATACCACAAACAATAGTACTAAATATAATGATTTATACGTAGGTCTATTTAATTAAAACAGGGTTCCCAGCAAACACAAAACATTAGTATAACATTTATACAACGCCGGCCCAACGTAAACATTGTATAAATGTTATACAAATGTTTTATTTGGTGTTTGCTGGATTAGGCCTCGTTCACATATGCAAGAAAACGAAGACTGTTAAAATGCCTCCTATGTTATTTTGATATCGGTTTTATATTTTCACGAATGCGAATACGAAATCCATCAAGTAGCATAAGAAAACATTTGGACGTATTCGTATCCGTGCATATGTGAACGTACCTTGCGATAAGCAATTATGCCTTCAAATTGCCTCGGATTTTAATAATAGAATAATATTGTTATTTTTAATGTGGTAAAGTAGTTTAACTTGTTTTGCATAGGCTAATGTAATCAAGACATACTAAACTTAACACAATAAACAATTCCACATGATGAAACTTAAGCTTAAATGTTAACTTATTCAGTGTTGAGTAACCGGTCGCGATGTCCACACATTTCGCCCTGGATATTTTACCGTATTTTTTTACCTTTCAAATAACACAGAATAACGTTATAGATAGATAGATCGTTTATTTCATCTCAGCATAGGCCCATCGGCCTGTGTACAAATACATAATATAGTGAAATATATACAATATGTGCGGTGTATGAGCGAGGAGACAGGATGATATTTCGATACAATAATAAGAAACATCTGCAAATAATGACAGTTTTTTGTTGTTGTTTTTTTCAAAGATTTGCAAACACTTCAAGTCCAGAATAAACAAATATAGCTAGATTATTAATAGTTTTACTGTGTTCTGAGGATAATAGTTCAATAAATTTATTCATAGATGGTTTGGTCCAGAAATAACGTGAAATGTATTTTGATCTCAAAGCTTTTAAACGTTTACACATAAACAAAAAATGATATTCGTCACCTAATAGTTCACATTCTTCACATAGACGCTGGTGATAGGGGCGTGGCCGTTGCCATTTACCAGAAACTACAGGTATGTTATTGTTTTTTGTAATGAATTTAACCATGGCTTGTCTATATTTAGAAACTTTGATGACATTGAAATAGGAACTGTAATGTGGCGTCAATTTAAATGATCTATACATAATACCATCAGTACTGCTGTGTATTTTCTCATTTCATTGTGTTATATACACGTCGTTTAATCTCTGTTTAAGTAGCCTTAGAAATGGCCCAACATTATCACAACCCTGACTTAGCCATATATAATTAAAGCCAAGTTGACATAAAAGCCTTTTAACAGAAAATGCCCAGTTTTCACACGGTTTTTCACTTTCACACTTTTTATACAACATATTGTAAGCCTTACTGACTAATCTGTTACATTTACCGTTTACAACATTCAACCAGTATTTTATAATACAATAGTGTCGGTTTAATTTTAACGGATACCTACCTAATTCACCATAAATAAAATAATCAGCTGTTCTAGAGTTCAGTTTTAATATCTTTTTACAAAACAACAAGTGTGTCCTCTCAACTTCCCGAGCTGCATGGAAACCCCATATTTCACAATTGTAATGAACGACAGGCAAAATCAATTTATCATATAATGAACACATAAACTTGAGGTCTGGATCGTACAAATCGTGTGTGTCTTTCAACAATTTATAAACAGCTTTTAATCCTCTATCTGCCAAATTCCTTTGAGTCAGTAAAAATTTCCCACGGCTGCTTAAAGTCAGACCAAGATATGAAACTGATTCGGAAACTTTTAAAAGATCATGTCCGTAAAAAAAGTGGTCATGGAAGGATAAGTTACCACCTTTCCTAAAAATCACAACGGTTGTTTTATCAGTGTTAACATAGAGTCGCCAACGTGTACAGTAATCATATAACAAATCAAGTCCGAGTTGTAAATATTCTCTTGTGCTAGACAACAAAAGAAGATCATCGGCGTATAATAATAATTTTAAAGGTGTACCTTCCATGTCTATACCTTGAAAATTGCCAGTCTGTAAAAAAAATTCCAAATCATTTAAAAAATATGCTGAATAAAAATGGAGACAATGACTCACCCTGCCTGACTCCAATTCGACATTCGAAAGGTTCACTTATACATCCTTGATGTTTTACTGTTGAAAAATTATTTGAATACATACTATTTATAATATTATACATGTTCCCCCGGATTCCACTCTTAAGGAGTTTATACCATAGACAATCTCTGTTTATAAAATCAAAAGCTTTTTTAAAATCAACCGTTGCACAATATACCTTATTGTTGTTTCCCAGAGATGAATCAATAATAGATTGTAAAATGAACAAGTTATCTAAAGTGGAGCGCCCTTTGCAAAAACCAGATTGAACATCTGAAATTATGTGGTAGGTACTTGACCAAAATGTTAACCTATTGTTTAATATTCTAGTAAACAATTTGCCGAGAGTGCTTAATAAAGTTATGCCACGATAATTGTTTACATCATCTGTATCACCTTTTTTATGCAACGGAACAATTAAACCAGTTTGCCATGAAAGCGGAAAGTGTGACGATCTAAATACAGCATTAAATAGACATGTTAACTTTGATAAAAGAATATCCAAGCTAAATACATATAATTCATTTAGCAAAAGTTATAGGACAATACAATACAATGTACCTGCAGATGAACGGTTGTGTGAAATATGTAATTTGAATCTAGTAGAAGATGAAATTCACTTCCTATGTTTTTGCCCTAGGTATCAGGAATTGAGAACTGAACTATATCAGAATGTTCTATCTTTAGACTGCCTTTTCCCTCAATATACGGATACTGAGAAATTTAGAATTTTGATGGACGACAGATTTGTAAAACTGACAATAAATTTTATATATGGAGCTTGGCAAATTAGACAGAACGTTATGTTTAATTAAAATACATATTTCTTTTGCTTTTTTAATATTACTATTTTTATATTACTTAGTTTTCATCTGCTAGTAGGGTTGTTCATCCATGTTTCAAATATATATTTATATATGTGTGTATTGTCATAGTTGTTATAAATAAGTTGTTATAAATGTTATAACACAGTGACTAATAAGCCCCAGGTGGCTGGGTATTTATTTTCGTGTATTATTATACTATGTGAAATATATGTATGTACTGGTCACTTTAATAAACAATTACTTACTTACTTACTTGCATATAGACTGCTTGACATGTATATATTTCATCTGTATTATAGATTCTACAATTGACTATTGCTTTCATATAACAAAATCACTACAGGGCACATATGACCGCTAATAATGACCACCCTGTATAATGTCTCAATAAATGAATAAATGTGTCCAGCGCTTGAGGGCTAAACATTCAAACAAGACAAGAATTTTTTAATTAGTCACCGTGAAAATATGACACAGAAAGTGACTTAGTTATATGATTCTTATCTTAGCATTATAATCAGACCCCCCCCCCCCCATCCACCCGCTGAGTGACCACTCCCACTACAGAGCTATGATAACCACACCCTTATCTGTCATCCATGCTCTAGCAGTTGTAATTCTGTCTGTTGCTCCGCCCTCTGATGTCAAACCCAGAATTATATATCAAATAAAAGGCTAGCACTTTCCAGATAACATTTACACCTACAGTTGACATTGAAGAGAAGAGTTAATATTTCTATTCAGCCTCAGACAGCATGGAGATTGAGAGCCACTCACCGACCTTCACCAATAACCCTGATCACATTCAGGAGCAGATTCTAGACATGGACGCAAAGTTCCAGAGAGCTTGTAAACAGGTGGTTCTGATGAACAGCTTTGTAAAAGCATTACAATGCCGCTATGATAAAGCTGTGAAGCAGAACTTGAGAAGTTACCGCTACCATCTACGTCTACGTCTGTGCGTGAGTGAGGGCGTGCGTAACGCGTATTACGAGTACGCCACAGAGATGGCTGATAAGATTGAGATTCTGGAGTCCCAGCTTGAGCAGCAGGGGGTGCAGCCTATTGTGCTGTATCCTGAAGCTGATTTTAGTGATAATAGTCTGGATACGGATGACATGGATCTCTAAACTCAACAAGACTTGTACAGTTTCAAATGGCTCTTTTCAGAGCCACCACTTCATAAACAAAGATTCAAACTAATAATACTGTTGCCCTTTTATATTTATCGTATTCCCGTAATTTATCGTATGTATTTTCATACATTGTATTTAAAAATTATATAATTGAAAAAATAAAAATCCTACAAAATTAAAATAATTTGGTCTATATAGAAAAGCCGTAGAAATTATATATCATATTCAATTTAAATTTATGGTTGAAGAAACCTGGCTATACTAATTATGTTGTGTCTCGAAGTAGATATATTGATTTAAATTGTGTCGCTAAATATTGCAATACGAATATATTTTTGAAATATTGAAAATCGTCGAATGGAACAGGTTCTATGAGGTAGACCTATATATATATAGATGGTGTTATTATTGTTTCAAGGCGATCAGGTGAAATCCCCAAAATTACACTGCACAAAGTTATCTCCTATTTTATTTAAAATGAAGTTTCAGTGGTGAGAGTGCTTCACCTGCTTTAGCCCACTGTCATTGCTTTCCTGGATCTGATAGTCGTGGACCGAGTTTGCTTTTGACGTCAGTACGGCTTTTTTTCAGGTGGTTGAATTTTGCCTAGTTGGTTTTATTACATGCACATGCACATGTATCGTTAGTTGTCGATGTAAAACGCATCTTCAAAAATTTGACCTCAGTACATACGAAAGTCGACAAGCGTGTATGTTTTTGTCAAATAAATTATTGATTGATTGAGATAGGGTAGTCAGTATTTAGCATAACTTACTAAAATAATTGGATCAAAATAAAACGCTCAGCAGGTTATATCTGAATTAACTATTTTTTGCCTAATGTTTAAAGATAGTTTTAGCTATTGTGATGGTGATTATTGATTTAAATATTCTTGTGAATTCATGTCAAAGTTTGTGCGTGTGTTGCTCACCTGTAGTCTGGAGTTGCTCACCTGTAGTCGGGGGTTGCTCACTTGTAGTCGGGTGTTGCTCAACTGTAGTCTGGAGTTGCTCACCTGTAGTCGGGAGTTGCTCACCTGTAGTCTGGGGTTGCTCACCTGTAGTCGGGGGCTACTCACCTGTAGTCTGGAGTTGCTCACCAGTAGTCGGCAGTTGCTCACCTGTAGTCGGGTGTTGCTCACCTGTAGTCGGTAGTTGCTCACCTGTAGTCGGGAGTTGCTCACCTGTAGTCGGGAGTTGCTCACCTGTAGTCGGGAGTTGCTCACCTGTAGTCGGGGGTTGCTCACCTGCAGTCGGGGGTTGCTCACCCGTAGTCGGGAGTTGCTCACCTGTAGTCGGGAGTTGCTCATCTGCAGTCGGGGGTTGCTTGTCTGTAGTCTGGAGCTGCTCACCTGTAGTCGGGGGTTGCTCACCTGTAGTCTGGAGCTGCTCACCTGTAGTCGGGAGTTGCTCACCTGTAGTCAGGGGTTGCTCACCTGTAGTCGGGAGTTGCTCACACGTAATCGGGGGTTGCTCACCTGTAGACGGGGGTTGCTCACCTGTAGTCTGCAGTTGCTCACCTGTAGTCTGGAGTTGCTCACCTGTAGTCGGGAGTTGCTCACATGAGGTCGGGTGTTGCTCACCTGTAGTTGGGAGTTGCTCACCTGTAGTCGGGAGTTGCTCACATGAGGTCGGGTGTTGCTCACCTGTAGTTGGGAGTTGCTCACCTGTAGTCGGGAGTTGCTCACCTGCAGTCGGGGGTTGCTCACCTGTAGTCGAGAGTTGCTAGAAGGGCGTGTCAAGTGACCTTATCACCTCACTGTGAGTGACGGGGGGGGGGGGGGGCGGGCCTCAAGCAGCGTGCATGGTATCAATGGGCAATGCTTCCGAATGATAAGATTCACTGATAGTAGTTAATTTATTGACGACAGAAGTTTTATACAGATTTATGCATCATCACAACAAAAAATTGAATTTGTTTATTATACCACAAACAATAGTACTAAATATAATGATTTATACGTAGGTCTATTTAATTAAAACAGGGTTCCCAGCAAACACAAAACATTAGTATAACATTTATACAACGCCGGCCCAACGTAAACATTGTATAAATGTTATACAAATGTTTTATTTGGTGTTTGCTGGATTAGGCCTCGTTCACATATGCAAGAAAACGAAGACTGTTAAAATGCCTCCTATGTTATTTTGATATCGGTTTTATATTTTCACGAATGCGAATACGAAATCCATCAAGTAGCATAAGAAAACATTTGGACGTATTCGTATCCGTGCATATGTGAACGTACCTTGCGATAAGCAATTATGCCTTCAAATTGCCTCGGATTTTAATAATAGAATAATATTGTTATTTTTAATGTGGTAAAGTAGTTTAACTTGTTTTGCATAGGTTAATGTAATCAAGACATACTAAACTTAACACAATAAACAATTCCACATGATGAAACTTAAGCTTAAATGTTAACTTATTCAGTGTTGAGTAACCGGTCGCGATGTCCACACATTTCGCCCTGGATATTTTACCGTATTTTTTTACCTTTCAAATAACACAGAATAACGTTATAGATAGATAGATCGTTTATTTCATCTCAGCATAGGCCCATCGGCCTGTGTGCAAATACATAATATAGTGAAATATATACAATATGTGCGGTGTATGAGCGAGGAGACAGGATGATATTTCGATACAATAATAAGAAACATCTGCAAATAATGACAGTTTTTTGTTGTTGTTTTTCAAAGATTTGCAAACACTTCAAGTCCAGAATAAACAAATATAGCTAGATTATTAATAGTTTTACTGTGTTCTGAGGATAATAGTTCAATAAATTTATTCATAGATGGTTTGGTCCAGAAATAACGTGAAATGTATTTTGATCTCAAAGCTTTTAAACGTTTACACATAAACAAAAAATGATATTCGTCACCTAATAGTTCACATTCTTCACATAGACGCTGGTGATAGGGGCGTGGCCGTTGCCATTTACCAGAAACTACAGGTATGTTATTGTTTTTTGTAATGAATTTAACCATGGCTTGTCTATATTTAGAAACTTTGATGACATTGAAATAGGAACTGTAATGTGGCGTCAATTTAAATGATCTATACATAATACCATCAGTACTGCTGTGTATTTTCTCATTCCATTGTGTTATATACACGTCGTTTAATCTCTGTTTAAGTAGCCTTAGAAATGGCCCAACATTATCACAACCCTGACTTAGCCATATATAATTAAAGCCAAGTTGACATAAAAGCCTTTTAACAGAAAATGCCCAGTTTTCACACGGATTTTCACTTTCACACTTTTTATACAACATATTGTAAGCCTTACTGACTAATCTGTTACATTTACCGTTTACAACATTCAACCAGTATTTTATAATACAATAGTGTCGGTTTAATTTTAACGGATACCTACCTAATTCACCATAAATAAAATAATCAGCTGTTCTAGAGTTCAGTTTTAATATCTTTTTACAAAACAACAAGTGTGTCCTCTCAACTTCCCGAGCTGCATGGAAACCCCATATTTCACAATTGTAATGAACGACAGGCAAAATCAATTTATCATATAATGAACACATAAACTTGAGGTCTGGATCGTACAAATCGTGTGTGTCTTTCAACAATTTATAAACAGCTTTTAATCCTCTATCTGCCAAATTCCTTTGAGTCAGTAAAAATTTCCCACGGCTGCTTAAAGTCAGACCAAGATATGAAACTGATTCGGAAACTTTTAAAAGATCATGTCCGTAAAAAAAGTGGTCATGGAAGGATAAGTTACCACCTTTCCTAAAAATCACAACGGTTGTTTTATCAGTGTTAACATAGAGTCGCCAACGTGTACAGTAATCATATAACAAATCAAGTCCGAGTTGTAAATCTTCTCTTGTGCTAGACAACAAAAGAAGATCATCGGCGTATAATAATAATTTTAAAGGTGTACCTTCCATGTCTATACCTTGAAAATTGCCAGTCTGTAAAAAAATTTCCAAATCATTTAAAAAATATGCTGAATAAAAATGGTGACAATGACTCACCCTGCCTGACTCCAATTCGACATTCGAAAGGTTCACTTATACATCCTTGATGTTTTACTGTTGAAAAATTATTTGAATACATACTATTTATAATATTATACATGTTCCCCCGGATTCCACTCTTAAGGAGTTTATACCATAGACAATCTCTGTTTATAAAATCAAAAGCTTTTTTAAAATCAACCGTTGCACAATATACCTTATTGTTGTTTCCCAGAGATGAATCAATAATAGATTGTAAAATGAACAAGTTATCTAAAGTGGAGCGCCCTTTGCAAAAACCAGATTGAACATCTGAAATTATGTGGTAGGTACTTGACCAAAATGTTAACCTATTGTTTAATATTCTAGTAAACAATTTGCCGAGAGTGCTTAATAAAGTTATGCCACGATAATTGTTTACATCATCTGTATCACCTTTTTTATGCAACGGAACAATTAAACCAGTTTGCCATGATAGCGGAAAGTGTGACGATCTAAATACAGCATTAAATAAACATGTTAACTTTGATAAAAGAATATCCAAGCTAAATACATATAATTCATTTAGCAAAAGTTATAGGACAATACAATACAATGTACCTGCAGATGAACGGTTGTGTGAAATATGTAATTTGAATCTAGTAGAAGATGAAATTCACTTCCTATGTTTTTGCCCTAGGTATCAGGAATTGAGAACTGAACTATATCAGAATGTTCTATCTTTAGACTGCCTTTTCCCTCAATATACGGATACTGAGAAATTTAGAATTTTGATGGACGACAGATTTGTAAAACTGACAATAAATTTTATATATGGAGCTTGGCAAATTAGACAGAACGTTATGTTTAATTAAAATACATATTTCTTTTGCTTTTTTAATATTACTATTTTTATATTACTTAGTTTTCATCTGCTAGTAGGGTTGTTCATCCATGTTTCAAATATATATTTATATATGTGTGTATTGTCATAGTTGTTATAAATAAGTTGTTATAAATGTTATAACACAGTGACTAATAAGCCCCAGGTGGCTGGGTATTTATTTTCGTGTATTATTATACTATGTGAAATATATGTATGTACTGGTCACTTTAATAAACAATTACTTACTTACTTACTTACATATAGACTGCTTGACATGTATATATTTCATCTGTATTATAGATTCTACAATTGACTATTGCTTTCATATAACAAAATCACTACAGGGCACATATGACCGCTAATAATGACCACCCTGTATAATGTCTCAATAAATGAATAAATGTGTCCAGCGCTTGAGGGCTAAACATTCAAACAAGACAAGAATTTTTTAATTAGTCACCGTGAAAATATGACACAGAAAGTGACTTAGTTATATGATTCTTATCTTAGCATTATAATCAGACCCCCCCCCATCCACCCGCTGAGTGACCACACTACAGAGCTATGATAACCACACCCTTATCTGTCATCCATGCTCTAGCAGTTGTAATTCTGTCTGTTGCTCCGCCCTCTGATGTCAAACCCAGAATTATATATCAAATAAAAGGCTAGCACTTTCCAGATAACATTTACACCTACAGTTGACATTGAAGAGAAGAGTTAATATTTCTATTCAGCCTCAGATAGCATGGAAATTGAGAGCCACCCACCGACCTTCACCAATAACCCTGATCACATTCAGGAGCAGATTCTAGACATGGACGCAAAGTTCCAGAGAGCTTGTAAACAGGTGGTTCTGATGAACAGCTTTGTAAAAGCATTACAATGCCGCTATGATAAAGCTGTGAAGCAGAACTTGAGAAGTTACCGCTACCATCTACGTCTACGTCTGTGCGTGAGCGAGGGCGTGCGTAACGCGTATTACGAGTACGCCACAGAGATGGCTGATAAGATTGAGATTCTGGAGTCCCAGCTTGAGCAGCAGGGAGTGCAGCCTATTGTGCTGTATCCTGAAGCTGATTTCAGTGATAATAGTCTGGATACGGATGACATGGATCTCTAAACTCAACAAGACTTGTACAGTTTCAAATGGCTCTTTTCAGAGCCACCACTTCATAAACAAAGATTCAAACTAATAATACTGTTGCCCTTTTATATTTATCGTATTCCCGTAATTTATCGTATGTATTTTCATACATTGTATTTAAAAATTATATAATTG
Organism: Flabesymbios commensalis; assembly: GCA_964017125.1. NCBI lineage: Eukaryota > Metazoa > Annelida > Polychaeta > Terebellida > Flabelligeridae > Flabesymbios > Flabesymbios commensalis. The sequence goes on from OZ024913.1 coordinate 66,060,829, forward strand.
AAAAAATAAAAATCCTACAAAATTAAAATAATTTGGTCTATATAGAAAAGCCGTAGAAATTATATATCATATTCAATTTAAATTTATGGTTGAAGAAACCTGGCTATACTAATTATGTTGTGTCTCGAAGTAGATATATTGATTTAAATTGTGTCGCTAAATATTGCAATACGAGTATATTTTTGAAATATTGAAAATCGTCGAATGGAACAGGTTCTATGAGGTAGACCTATATATATATAGATGGTGTTATTATTGTTTCAAGGCGATCAGGTGAAATCCCCAAAATTACACTGCACAAAGTTATCTTCTATTTTATTTAAAATGAAGTTTCAGTGGTGAGAGTGCTTCACCTGCTTTAGCCCACTGTCATTGCTTTCCTGGATCTGATAGTCGTGGACCGAGTTTGCTTTTGACGTCAGTACGGCTTTTTTTCAGGTGGTTGAATTTTGCCTAGTTGGTTTTATTACATGCACATGCACATGTATCGTTAGTTGTCGATGTAAAACGCATCTTCAAAAATTTGACCTCAGTACATACGAAAGTCGGACAAGCGTGTATGTTTTTGTCAAATAAATTATTGATTGATTAAGATAGGGTAGTCAGTATTTAGCATAACTTACTAAAATAATTGGATCAAAATAAAACGCTCAGCAGGTTATATCTGAATTAACTATTTTTTGCCTAATGTTTAAAGATAGTTTTAGCTATTGTGATGGTGATTATTGATTCAAATATTCTTGTGAATTCATGTCAAAGTTTGTGCGTGTGTTGCTCACCTGTAGTCTGGAGTTGCTCACCTGTAGTCGGGGGTTGCTCACTTGTAGTCGGGTGTTGCTCAACTGTAGTCTGGAGTTGCTCACCTGTAGTCGGGAGTTGCTCACCTGTAGTCTTTGGTTGCTCACCTGTAGTCGGGGGCTACTCACCTGTAGTCTGGAGTTGCTCACCAGTAGTCGGCAGTTGCTCACCTGTAGTCGGGTGTTGCTCACCTGTAGTCGGTAGTTGCTCACCTGTAGTCGGGAGTTGCTCACCTGTAGTCGGGAGTTGCTCACCTGTAGTCGGGAGTTGCTCACCTGTAGTCGGGGGTTGCTCACCTGCAGTCGGGGGTTGCTCACCCGTAGTCGGGAGTTGCTCACCTGTAGTCGGGAGTTGCTCATCTGCAGTCGGGGGTTGCTTGTCTGTAGTCTGGAGCTGCTCACCTGTAGTCGGGGGTTGCTCACCTGTAGTCTGGAGCTGCTCACCTGTAGTCGGGAGTTGCTCACCTGTAGTCAGGGGTTGCTCACCTGTAGTCGGGAGTTGCTCACACGTAATCGGGGGTTGCTCACCTGTAGACGGGGGTTGCTCACCTGTAGTCTGCAGTTGCTCACCTGTAGTCTGGAGTTGCTCACCTGTAGTCGGGAGTTGCTCACATGAGGTCGGGTGTTGCTCACCTGTAGTTGGGAGTTGCTCACCTGTAGTCGGGAGTTGCTCACCTGTAGTCGGGGGCTGCTCACCTGTAATCGGGGTTTGCTCAACTGCAGTCGGGGGTTGCTCACCTGTAGTCGAGAGTTGCTCACCTGTAGTCTGGAGCTGCTCACCTGTAGTCGGGAGTTGCTCACCTGTAGACGGGGGTTGCTCACCTGTAGACGGGGGTTGCTCACCTGTAGTCTGGAGCTGCTCACCTGTAGTCGGGGGTTGCTCCCCTGTAGTCTGGAGCTGCTCACCTGTAGTCGGGGGGTTTCTCACCTATAGTCGGGGGCTGGAGCTGCTCACCTGTAGCCGGGAGCTGCTTGCCTGTAGTCTGGAGCTGCTCACCTGGAGTGATATAACCTTGAAAAGGTGACCATGGTGCCCTGAGCCACCACAAGCTCAATTCACTCCACTAATAATCGGACTTAGTACCAAATAGTACAATAATAACACAATAATACAATTTTTTTTTAGAGTATGTATAAAACAATAAGAATAGGAGCTCGGCTACCTATACACAAGTATCGACATCAGAGCCCCTTCCGTCATTCCGTCAACCTGACTGTCGAGCTCAGCAATATAGGTTGCGGTAGTATCGATGATATGCCATCGCCATGTATATTAAATGTTGGTCTTATCGGGTTACGATTATAGTGAAAAGCTTTGTCGCAGAATATATGATTAGAACATGATGATTATTCAAATAGTGCTTGTCCAAAAGCAGACATTATCACAGTTAAAACTGTTCTTAAACAATAATAAAGAACTATTCAGTTGACGTACAAAACCGTCCAATGATTGTTCCTGACACAAATCGTTTGGTAAACTATTCCAAATGCTGACTACTCCATTTGAATAAAAACTTTTAAACGTCTTAGTTCTGACTTGCCCCGCATAAAAGTGTGATCTGTTCTGACTTGACTGAAGGTTCGTGTTCGTAGTCACTCGGTGCGTTTATAAATATCAGAAAAATCTGATACAGATAATTATTTCAAAAGCAGTTTGATGTCTATCATCTCCCTGCAGAAAGACAATGGTAAGATGTTTATATATTCACAGCGCTCTTTAGTACCACGTGACATATCTTCAACATTAACCCTTAACTAAGCATGTATAATATGTTTTTCTGAGACATGTGATTCTATTTTAACTTGAGATTGTCAATAAATATGTTCCCATATATTTATTTATCTACATTATGTCAGACAACATATATTTATAGGGTGTTATTATTGTTTCATATATAATTGTGTAATTGTTCTTACGGATCTGTGAATTCATGTTGCAATTTTATAATCTTTCTCTTCTAGCTTATAAAATGTAGGCCCTACACAAAAAGTGGCCTGAATTCAGAATGATAAATCATGTAAATGAATTTGTTATAAATATTTAAGGATTAATCATGGCAATTGACACTTTAATAGTCGAGAAAAAAGAAGCATACATACTAAGCTTTATTACATATATTTATAAACGTACTTTAATAGAGATCAGTCTGTCACGTTAAAGGCCGGATCAGCGAAGTTTACAATTCTTATAGATTTAGGAACTATATTTTTATTGTTGTAAGCCCCACGACATATGTCATAATTATATTGTTGAAACCTTCCTAACATCCTCCTATTTTTTCTCATCTTCATACAACTTCAGATTTACATTGCAAACGAAATTGAAATTCCCACCACACAATCGAATTGTTTAATCATTTAACAAATACATCTTTTTAAATGGGTTTACAATATTCAAATATCGAATAGATGAACACTACGACACAGCAGTTCATCACATAACTAGGCTATATGTGAGGTAATTATTTGCTTTCCTTCTCATAACTGGGTTTTTTTTATTAAAAAGTACATGTACAATATTTAGCACTGAAACGTCATCATTTGTTTTTAAACAAACTCCTCTCAAAACAGATCTTGTGATTAATGAGGTCTCAGGTGAGTGAATCTCTCGGTACCAACCTGAGTAATGCCCACCGCCACACACAAATTGTTAAAATCGGAAAGGTTTCTCTTCAATAATTTAGGCCATTTTTTAATTTGCTCCCCCCCCCCTCCCAAGATAAAAATACAACCTAGGATTCATATCAGAATATATCGGGTTAACAACCTTTTTGGAAGTCTTCAAAAAAAGTACTCGGTATCAAAAATAGATGGAATGAGTTTTCCAGGCACATAGGTCATAATTTATATGTAAAACATAAAAATAAAATTCATCAGAGCGAAATCAACTTCTGGTGGCGGCGGATTTGACGAAAAATGCTATAAACTAAAAGCATCTTGATATTATAAGGGATGCTTAAAAGTACTTATGATGATGATACTGACCGAAACAATACGGTACAGATGATCATCATAAATAAACTTAAAGCGCGATGTGACTGTTTTCGACACTAAGGCATTAAAAGCACCCCCAGCCTCTACGCTGGTTACTACTACTCCCAATAATTCTAAAAGCTGCACATACTACGCCAAGTGCACTAATTAAAAACAATTTTAAAATTGTTTTTTTTTAGCTGCAGATACGTATTTAATTATTAAACAATATGCCATCACAAATTGAAATATCTCTCAGTGCCAAAGAGCTCAACTATTAATTTAAAAACGCATCTCGATCATGCTTACAAGGAAAAAATAAAAATGTCTGAGTGGCGGTCGTTTTTAATCTGATCCATATCCAAATGATAGAGTAAACAGTTACTTTTCATTTTTCAACCAAATAAAAAAATACTATATTTTTAGCACAAAATTAACTAATAATTTAACTTTGACTATACATCTTGTTAGATATCTCATTTGACCTTTAACATGAGCACTACAGTATATAGGCCTACAGTAGATATTATGAATCTTTTTGTACAATTTGGCGGCTCTGACAAGAGCCTTTTGGTTTGTTATTGGCCACCAAGATCTGGATTTGATCCTCAATTGTCAGATTCTGATGCGTCCGTTTCTATGAAATCCTCGTCAGGATAAAGGCGCAGTGGCTGAACTCCAAGACGCTCCAGCTGGGTCTCCATCACTTCTATCTTGTCAGCCATCTTGGAAGCGTACTCATAATACGCGTTACGTACACCCTCGCTTACGGACAGACGTAAACGTAGATAATAGCGGCATGTTCTGATGTTACTTTGACTGGCTTTGTCATAGCGGTGTTGTACATCCTGAATGAAGGCATCCAATAGTGTCACTTGTCTACAAGCTCTCTGGAACTTGGCATCCATGTCCAAAATCTGATCCTGAAGTTCAACTGGGTCATTGTTGAAGGTTAAATACATTTTGTGAGAGTTAGTTTCGAAATGAAGTAACGTTAGCGTACGATTTGCAATCTCGGTATGTAACTCAGTATAAAACTGATTTATGAAGCAATATACTTAACATGGTACTTTATATTGGGTCAAATGACCGCGTTCACTGTAGAGTGAGGGTGTGGTGGGGGGGGGGGGGGGTGGTGGCTGATTTCACAGAACGCATCGCTCAACAGATGACATTGATATGAGTGACAGGGAGGGTGTGTGACCAAGTGTTGGCATCGAGGCTGAATTTTAATGATTAGGACTTTAATTGCTAGCAGCTAAGGTAATGAAGGCTAATTCAAACATTAACATGCAGTAACGCTTGATTTTCTGTCATTTGTCCGAGTGACAGGGAGGGGGAGGTGTGACAGGTCTGTGACCTATAGCTATTCTTCATGAGCTTTTTTCACAGAGTTCATCTGAATACAGTGTTGGCATGGAGTCTAAATTCTCATTTATTCTCCGTAATAGAGAGGGACCTAGTAAATCGAATAAATCTAGCAACCCTTGAATTGCTAGCAGCTAAGGTAATCAAGGCTGATTAAAACCAGTAACGCTTGATTTTCTTTCATCTGTAAGTAATTATTTAAATATTAGTCCGGAATTTTTATATATAGCTCGTACACAGTTTTTTTATTGACTGCTAAATCATGTAGGTTTTCTAAAATTGTTCCGCCCGGTGACAAGTCAGTAGGCCTATATGAACCCATGTTTTACCACCTATGTGGTCGGTGGTCACGCCATTGTGATTTTTTACTATCTCCATGGTCACACATATGATTTAATCACACCTCTCAGACGGATCATGTGACCACAAACGTAGAGGGATCAGCGTGTTTAAACATGATTTAAAACATATGGATAAATATAATACAAGCACAAAACTAACACTTACCAGAAAGATGTTTAAAACAAAGTTATATAATCAACAAAAAAATGAATTGTTCACAGGACTTTTGTTCGTGTTATTATCCTATATACTCATAACTAATCATTCTTTTCAAAACATATCATTAAAATATATATTACTATTTACATTGTGTGACTTCAAATGTAAGTTTTTTAAGTGCAATTATGTGAGGTTAAGAAAGAAAACAATAAAGCCACACAATCAGGGTGAAAAATTATCAAAAATCGATTATTTTATTGTGGCTTTTCAATATGTCCATATAATTACACACACAAAAAAATGCAGTTCTAGTCTATGGACATGTTTACATCATATAGTCTTATCAAAAAAACAAAATAAAAAAATTGCCGATTTTTTAAATATTTTAGCCTGATTGTGTCGCTTTAATCATTCCCTTTCCTCTTGAGGAACCATACTTGATAACTAAAAAATGTATATATATTACATGTAGATATATTACAATACCGCGACGCACAATTTCATTTTCATTTATGATAAATCCAAGTAAAAAAAAATTGTCATTCTTGATGATTGAACACAACTCCGTAGATATTTATATTTTATTTTTTATTCAATATTTGATTTTCCAATTTAAAAGATGTAGAAAGGTAATATATCATTATTAATCATTGAATAAAAGCTTCCAACATGTTGTCCCAGCAAACACGACACATCCAATCTGTGTTATTTTAGCACTGGGCCACCGTCTGCGACGTTGTCCTAACATTATGCCAACATAGGATCGATGTATGCTGTTCACTGGGCTCTGATAACGTTGTCCAGTGACGTTATCAGGTTATCAGAGTGTCAAAAATAACAGTCGCTGATTGACAGCTTTATTTTATGATGTGTGGACAGTAAGAATCAGGCTGGTACGAAAATGTCACTTTTATCACTTGACAAAATCAGAAGACGTCGCACAAAACGTTCACCTTTGGCTAATTTTAGTGAATTTATAGTGATCGTTCCAAATATCAGCATTGCATAATAATAAAAGGTATTGTAAACAGTGAATAAACACATTGCTAGAATTAAGGTGGCAAGTGTAGATTCTTATGATTCAGGTATTATCGAGCAGGATGCTAAACAGAGCTTACTCGATTTCTAAAATATACAAGAAAATTGACAAATGTCAACATTTCATAACGAAAAATATGTTTTACATCTTGTAATATAGCAGCAATAAATTTGAATTTGCATGAAGTAACTATATTTCTCTATCGGCTGCTTCGGTAGTTAATTATAAACCTCGCATGCTGGCCAATGTCCAAAGAGATTGAATCTCTAATAATGTCAGAATTTCTATATAGACTTATTTTGCATTATAAGTCAATGCAAATTAAGGAAATAAATGTGGAAATAAAAGGCACAAACAAATCTGGTTCTAATAGAAAGCAGCTGTGAAAGTGATGTTTTTGCGTGATGTTTTTATTTGCTGGCCTAATTGTTATCAGCTAGAGGGGCGTGTCGAGTGACCTTATCACCTCACTGTGAATGACGGGGGGGGGGGGGCGGGCCTCAAGCAGCGCGCATGGTATCAATGGGCAATGCTTCCGAATGATAAGATTCACTGATAGTAGTTAATTTATTGACGACAGAAGTTCTATACAGATTTATGCATCATCACAACAAAAAATTGCATTTGTTTATTATACCACAAACACTAGTACTAAATATCATGATTTATACGTAGGTCTATTTAATTAAAACAGGGTTCCCAGCAAACACAAAACATTAGTATAACATTTATACAACGCCGGCCCAACGTAAACATTGTATAAATGTTATACAAATGTTTTATTTGGTGTTTGCTGGGTTAAGCCTCGTTCACATATGCAAGTAAACGAAGACTGTTAAAATGCCTCTTATGTTATTTTGATATCGGTGTTTATATATTCACGAATACGAATACGAAATCCATCAAGTAGCATAAGAAAACATTTGGACGTATTCGTATCTGTGCATATGGGAACGTACCTTGCGATAAGCAATTATGCCTTCAAATTGCCTCGGATTTTAATAATAGAATAATATTGTTATTTTTAATGTGGTAAAGTAGGTTAACTTGTTATGCAAAGGCTAATGTAATCAAGACATACTAAACTTAACTCAATAAACGTTTCCACATGATAAAACTTAAGCTTAAATGTTAACTTATTCAGTGTTGAGTAACCGATCGCGATGTCCCCCTGGATATTTTACCGTATTTTTTTACCTTTCAAATATCACAAAATAACGTTATAGGACTATACATTTTTCGACAGACACATGTAGCAGTAACCTTGTATTTGGCCGGTGAACAGCCGAGCGGGTCGTTCTTAGTGGTTGCTGGTCAGGAAGAATTGAAAAAGGTCATTTTATTTCTGTAATTATGCAAAAAATGTGATGAGTAGTAAGGTAGTCATGGATTCATGGTTAATGCGTAAATTTCTACTCTGCTCTGCTAAGCCAAAAGGCACTATCTGCTTACTTTAGAATTAAGCAGATACTACCTTTTGGATTTGCGTGGCAGTACTTGTGGATTGTTCATCCTGCATTTGGTTAATGGAAGAATCGACTAGGTTACTATAGAAATGAATCTTTGAGGGGGTAGTAAGGTTTGGACCACACTAAGTGACGTTTTTAACTGTCTCCCCAATATTGAACTACTGACACATGTAGTAGGTCTAGTGATTATATAAATTGACACATTTATAGATTATTATGCAACTCTTCTGACAGGAGAGTGTTATTAATAAAACGCATTAGATCAGCTACAGAATTACAGTACAAAATGGGGATTAGAGATTAATACAGACAAAACTAAAGTAATGGTATTTCGAACTGCAAAAAAGGAGCTGCAGTGTAAATTTTTCATAAATGAGTCTGAAATAGAGATAGTATCCAACTTTTCCTATTTAGGTATCATATTCACAACTAACGGAAAATTCACTTTGGCGATTAAAGACTTAAAGAATAAGGGGGTGCGTGCATCCTTTAAGATCTACTCAATTTTAAAATCGCAAAAAATTAATAACCCCATGGTATCACTAAAACTATTCGATTCCATGGTGAAACCAATACTTTTGTATACTTGTCCAGTATGGGGGTACGAATTAATATCATGCCAGTCAAAAGACATTAGACATTTATCATATCGACAAGATTCCGTTTGAACAGGTGCAAAATAAATACTGCAAAATATTACTCAATGTAGGCAAACTCACCAGTAATATGGCGTCAAGAGCAGAACTTGGTCGTTACCCTTTACTGATAGACGTTGCCATTTTTACAATTAAATTATGGATCAATATTTTAAATTCACCAGAGAAATTACTCTTCAAAGCATATCAAGAAGAGATAAAACTTGACGAATGTGGAATAAGAAATTGGGTGACTTTCGTAAGAAATATTTTAGAGAGCTGCGGATTGTCTAAATTGTGGGAACATCAAACTATTCCAAAAGATGTAGATGTACCAAAAAAGATAAACCTTGTCTTAAAAAAACAGTACGAAAATACATTTTTTAATGAACTCAACAGCACATCGGGTATTTCCAAGACGGGGGGAAATAAACTCAGGACATACGCCATGATTAAGGATATTTATGAAATAGAACCCTATATGTCCTCAACAACACTCAGTATACAACTAAAACGAGCAATAGCGCAAATTCGTACAAGTTCTCACGACCTTGAGATAGAGCGCGGTAGGAGACATCGACCTAAACCTACACAAGCAAACGAACGTTACTGTAAAAAATGTATACATAAAGTTGAAGATGAAACTCATTTTATCAGCGAATGTCCTCTATACACGATTCTCCGAACTGAACTGCTACCACACACTACCATTTCGCAATCCCCTACTACCTTTTTCTCGCAAATATTCAAATCCAGAGAGGATAGTGTATTAAGAAAATTGGCTATATATATAACACGTGCTCAATTATTAAGGAAGGAAACACTATATAAATTAAATAACTAATTTTTGACCTGGTATGATCCATACCCTGGAATATGTATTAATTGCAATGGACATTTGAAATTGTATATGTTTATGTGTAAATGTCTGTACTGTCTTTGTACCGTATTGTTATATGTGTTTGCCATACAATGAATGTATATTGTTGTGCAATAAACTTGACTTGACTTGACTCTATTAATCATTATATGACCATGACTATGTGTAGACCAATGTATCATGGCTTATTTGCTGGAAAGTGTTTCTCATACAATAAATACAATTTAAAATCTCCTCATTTGTCATAACATGAGTATTGTTCATATAAAAAATATTTCAATTATCATCAGCGTCAAATACAAATTACACTTACAATCGTTTAAAAAAAACTGAAACTTCATATCGACAATAGAATTATAGGCCTACCAAAATTGATATCAACTAATTATAATTGTCGACACATTATTCATGCATGTATATTATTATGTGTATCACGGCTAGTTGCTGGAAAGCATTTCTCATATACAATAAATACAATTTTCAATTTCTTCAAGCGCCCATTCATATTGGCAATTTAATCCACACGCCATTAACACTAACTTCTCATTTAACTTCATACTCTAACTACATAGCTTGAGGCAAACATATAGACTGCTTGACATGTATATATTTCATCTTTATTATAGATTCTTTAGTATAGATTCTATAATTGACTGTTTGCTTTCATATAAAAAAATCACTACAGGGCACATATGACTGCTAATAATGACCACCCTGTATAATGTCTCAATAAATGAATAAATGTGTCCAGCGCTTGAGGGCTAAACATTCAAACAAGACAAGACTTTTTAATTAGTCACCGTGAAAAAATGACACAGAACGTGACTTAGTTATGTGTGTGGAACCCTAGCACCCGAAGGGTGCAGAGAGTGAGATAATGGCATTAGGATCTCTTGTTAGTGAGTCCTTTTTAGCCTACCAATTCCTTCTGTATACAAAATGTCTGGGTGGAAAGGAGGACTGGAACCTGGAAAGCTGAAATTGAATTTGATGACCTTGGGATTCCAAGGGTCGTTTAAAGAAAGAGGTCTTGAAATAAGCCATTTGCTATCCTCGTATCTCTGATCTCCATCTCGAACTATAATTTTATTCTCTGAATATGAAAAGCAGTTGAAAAGAATTTTGCAGCTTAATTAGACTTCCATATGATTATGAATGTCTAAGAATCGCTTGAAATGAAAGGGCTAGTGGCCCGTCTGTTGAAAAAATAATTAATTTTGAAATTTTTTGCATTGAGCTGTGTGCATGGTCGGTTATGATTCTTATCTCAGCATTATAAGCAGACCCCCCCCGTCCACCCGCGGAGTGACCACTCCCACTACAGAGCTATGATAACTACACCCTTATCTGTCATCCCTGTTGTAATTCTGTCTGTTGCTCCGCCCTCTGATGTCAAACCCAGAATTCTATATCAAATAAAAGGCTAGCACTTTCCAGATAACATTTACACCTAAGGTTGACATTGAAGAGAAGAGTTAATATTTCTATTCAGCCTCAGACAGTATGGAGATTGAGAGCCACTCACAGACCTTCACCAATCACCCTGATCACATTCAGGAGCAGATTCTAGACATGGACGCAAAGTTCCAGAGAGCTTGTAAACAGGTGGTTCTGATGAACAGCTTTGTAAAAGCATTACAATGTCGCCATGATAAAGCTGTGAAGCAGAACTTGAGAAGTTACCGCTACCATCTACGTCTACGTCTGTGCGTGAGCGAGGGCGTGCGTAACGCGTATTACGAGTACGCCACAGAGATGGCAGATAAGATTGAGATTCTGGAGTCCCAGCTTGAGCAGCAGGGAGTGCAGCCTATTGTGCTGTATCCTGAAGCTGATCTCAGTGATAATAGTCTGGATACGGATGACATGGATGTCTAAACTCAACAAGACTTGTACAGTTTCCAATGGCTCTTTTCAGAGCCACCACTTCATACACAAAGATTCAAACTAATAATACTGTTACCATTTTATTTTTATCGTATTTCCGTAATTTATTGTATTTTCATACATTGTATTTAAGAAATATATGATTAAGAAAGTAGTCCTAGAAAAAAAAAATTGTGTCTATATAGAAAACCCGTAGAAACTATATTTCATATCCAATTTAAATTAATTGTTGAAGAAACATATAGCTACTAATTATGTCCTGAAGTATTAGACATGTATTCACCATGTCATTTTCGTCGCTATATTGCAATAAACATATAATTTAGCAATATTGAAAATCGTCGACTGGAACAATTTGTGTGAGATATAATTATATTGATGGTGTTATTATTATTTAAAGGCGGCCAGGTGAAGTCCCCAGAATTACGCTGCACAAAGTTTTTTTTATTCAAAATAAACTTTTATTGGTGAGAGTGCTTCATCAGTTTTAGCCCACTGTCGTTGATTGATCTCCTGCAACCGATAATAATGGACCGAGTTTGTTTTTGACGTCAGGACGGCTTTTTTGACGTCATGCAGGTGGTGGAATTTTGCCTATAATTGGTTTTATTACATTTATACATGTACAGGTAAAAGCTCTTGATGTAAAACGCATCATTAGAATTTCGAGTCCAATCCCCACAAAATTCGGAAACGCGCTGCCGAAATAACACACAACACTTTACTGCTCCAGCCTATGGCCGAAGTCACACACTGCTATATTTTGCTATAGAATTAGTCATGCTAATAATAGGCGGAATGTTGTGTGTGATGTCATTAAAACTCCACCCAGCCCAGAAGGAGTGTACATTTCCAATCTTAGTATTTACTGATAACTAAATGATTTTTCACAGAACATGCCATTGTGACTTTGTTTTATTACTACAACTGTCAGACAATGCATTGGTATATTTTCCTTAAGAATATTTATAGTAATATAATTACTGCTTTAAGCTCAAGACATAAGGTCAATTTCAAAGTAGACCTATATTAAAATAATACAACTACTTGACGGATATAAACATGTCCAGGATTTAATGTCATAGTCTGAGAGTGTGGAAGCGGTCAGATATGACACCACACAAATACACGAGTGCATTCTCCTTATTCTGTTTAGAGAAGAATTTTACTAATTTACTTGACGATGAACATAAATCAGCTGATCATGGGGTGTGAACGAGAGAATGCTATCAATAATATATATCCGTAAATTTAAATTATATATGACATTTTTGCAACCATTTTAAGCTTGATTAAAACATCTAATACATATAAATTTAAACAATCTCCACAATTTTTAGATATATATATCAAAAAGAAAAGAAATATTGGAATAATTTTCTCAGCACATAGCCTATGCACATATGGCCACTTCACAAAATATTTTTTTATGTGTTAAAGGCTGTTTTGTCAATATTGCCTAATAATCTGAACTGTCCGGTTTCTGACCTCACACATTTCTCAGAGTTTATAGTGTGATTGAGAGTAATTTTAAAACAATCAGGGCTTACTATAAATAGTAGTCCCCATATAGCCAACCATTCTCAGATATTGTTGTCACATATAGTGTCGTACGTTGTCCGTTGTTGTCGCGGTCCAGTTTGTAAAATGTAGTTAATTCAGCATTTTTTTTTCAACTGTTGGCATTTAATGGGTATTATTTATTACAACCTATACCTCTGATAAATGCTAAAAGTTGTCGAGTTTGTCATAATGTCTCATTGCTCTGAGATTCCTTGGTGTTACCTTTCAATCTCGGTTATTACGTCGTCAAATACTGAGTCTGTCAATGTATCCGCTTCTATTCAGCGTCATTTGGAGTTACCGGTAATAGCTTTAATAGAATCGTTAGCCCCCGAGCCAACACGACAGGGTAAAACCGTGGAATTTCAGCATCATGTCTGCTGAAATTCTTCGGATAAAACTCCCTGATGCCTTCAGTGTATGACTAATAATGGTATTATGTCATACAATGAGGGCAAGTTCGTTGCGGACAGACGATAAGTTGCGTTTATTCACCAACACACGGCACCAGCTGTCCGGTTGGCTGTGTAAGTGAGTGGGTGGGTTTTAACACTTATCAATCACGACATGGACATCGCCACATATTCAGCATTTACACTGGGAGCGATAACCTCAAAGAAAGAGTTAGTTGACAAAGCAGCTCTGACAATTTCCTTAGGGTCCCACCCGGTCCTATAACACAGGCGACGGGAAGGGTCCCCTCAACTGAAAACAATAAATCTAGCCCTAAACTTAAAAGAATAATCCCAGGTGAAATGCCACTTAATATATATCGATGCCCAGCGTCTGATCATGAAAAGTGTTCTTGAGTTTCTCAGAGTGAGATTGAAGTAAAAACTGTTGTTTTTCTCGCAAAAAATGTTTTTTTTTTTGCTACATACCATTTTCATTTCCATATTGTTTCTTGTAGTTTTCTAGAAATTCGTCTAAAAAAAATTGTTTTGTCCTTCTTCTTTATCGCATTATGTAGTTCCTTTGGAAGTTTGAATAATTCTGAGTGTTCTTCTAATGAGTGTACCTATAAATTTATTCGCTAATGATTGGAATCGATTTTTAATGGGTTCGATTTCCGCTACCTGATGTATTTTGCGTGTGCTGGTACACCACGGTAAGCGGTAAGCGATCTTGATAGCCTTATTGTTTATAGTGTGAAGAAGATAACACCGTAATTATATCAAACTTACTGGTCAACAATCAGCGTAAGGACTATGAAGCATAATATCACCCTGATCACGGGGTAATATGTACGTCAATATAACATACAGTTCTGTGAAAGCAGATCGAAAGGACACAATAATTATTTATGAATCCCATCTCTCCCTAAGATTCATTCAGCACATGTGTAGTTCACACCCTTATTATGTAACATCTACTTCTCACCAATGTATCGCTCACTCCATGTTAACTTTGAAGTCTATAGAGAGGGGGGCGTGGCGCATTGGTAGAGCGCCTGACTGCCACACCAGTCATGCCGGCGTCCAGGGTTCAAGCCCCACTGATCATACTGGGGTCTTTCTATATCCATTAGACCTAATTAGCGTAGTCACAACTGGAACGGAAGATGTCACTGTGATAGCGGTGGAAACATTGTACCTCATATTAGCAGAGGTTTCCTGACATATTCTACTAATCATGTTTATGTCAAATAAAGTATTGTTTGATTGAAAGAGGGTAGTGAGTATTTGGAATAATTTATAAAAATAATAGGACCAAAATCAAACGCTCAGCAGGTTTAATTATTGTCATGGTGTTTATTTTTTGAATTTCAAAGTTAGTGCGTATGTTGTTTATGCTACCTGTACAGTAATCGGCATCACAACGTAGGTCTACATATTCATTTTATTTACAATCCCATATTCTATGACATTGTACAAAGAGTGTATACATTTCCGCAAATAAAGCCTAACATATAAACAAATGTATCTTATGGACATTCAGTCAGAGGTAATAATAATAATAATAATAATAATAAGTTCTTCTATAGCGCACATACAGTGCTCTGTGCGCTTTACACAATTAAAGGTGGGCGTTACAGAAAATATGCTTCTTCAGGGCGCTTTTGAAGACATCTAAGGATTCGCACTTCCGCACTGAGTCCGGATACTATACTTGTTCCGTATAATTATGATATCACCTCCCATCAGGGCATAGAATGAGATAGATCTGGAAGGGTTATTCAAAATGAAATTATTAACTCCCGAGTAGGTGGAATATATGTTCGTGACTATCACTCATGCATTAGTGAATTAACTATACGTAAGTAAGTAAATGAACTAGTAGTAAGTAAATACTGAGTACTCTGAACTATGGATCATTCTGAACTACAAAGTACTTTGGACTACGGAGCATTCTGAACTACGGAGTACTTTGATGTTGGAACAGCACTGGAGAACAGACGTGAACAGCAAACACGAGACGACGACCCAATGCTGATATAAAGCTGGCCCATCATTTACGAAGCTGGCCCAACATCAAACCAGCATTGGGTAAGCGTCTCGTGTTATATGGGTCCCGGCGCCTACCTTGATATCACACCCCTTAGTATAAGCATATTATTGACCAAATGGAACACTAGAAAATGGCTTGTTTTTATAACACCTCACCTTCATTCTATAGAGCTATACAGCATGGATAGCTATGATAATATCTCACCTTCATTCTATAGAGCTATAGCGCAAACTCGGACAAGAAAAGCTTTAGTTTGTGATCTGTAAGCTTCATAAACCACTTTGTGACTCAGAGAGCACAATATAATTTTTCTCGAGCACAGATTTCCCAATATTAAATGATGGATGTTGTTTTGCCAGATCCAGATCACATGCAACGTAAGATGATTAAGTTCGTGAGAGCTCGCAAGCAGATGAATATACTGAAAAAATATGAAAGTGAATTAGAATGTCGCTACGACAAGGCTGCCAGAGATAACCTCAGAAAATGGCGGTACAACTTACGTCTACGTTTGTGCGTGAGCGAGGGCGTGCGTAACGCGTATTATGAGTACACGAGAAAACTGGCAACAGAGATTCTTCAAATGATATTCAGTTTGGGAGAGTTCATGGGGTTACCTCTAAACCTACAAGTCATTGCTTCTGGCCTGGAAGAATATTTAGCAGCTCAGGATATGGATGATTCAGAAGATGATAAGAATGATTCAGATGATGATATAAATGATTCAGATGATGATATCAATGATTCAGATGATGATATCAATCATTCTGAAGATGATATCAATGATTTAGATGATGATATGAATAATTCTGGTCAAAGTGTAGAAGATTCAGATGAGAACATGGAAAACAGATCCTGAAGCTTAATAGCTAAAAACAAACGTCTCTTTTCAGAGCCACAACATCATGAAAAATTATAATAACATATTGTGTTGTATTATATATTAAATTATATATCAACTATTGCATATCTTAATTAATATTCATACAATAAAATAATTTGAATGTTTTGTAGGCGTATGTGTATTCTTATGTGTAGTCGTTTAATTATATTTTGCAGAATTAATAACATTGCACAATTTTGGTCAGGGTGAATTCTTGCCACATGACCAGCTCCATATTGTTCTACATACAGTTTAGTGCTACAGTCAGTTATTGGTCAACAATCCTACTAACCTCAAAATTGTCATGTCAATACATGGTATAAATCTAGAAAAGTAGGCCTATATAATCCGGAGATACAGGAACTGACATCCACTGGAAGAAATGCTTCCACATGATTGCTTTCCATACAACACACATAACCCGCTCTGTTTCAAGTTTATGTATAAATGTTTATCACGTATTTTTTAACGAAATATATTCAGATACCTTATAATACAAGCTGTTGTAACCATTTCAAGCTACAAGGACACATGTTACTTGTATGCATGTATGCTACTATTCATAACAAGTTCTGTCACTACGTACTTAACGTGTGACTGACAATTATACATATATACAAATATTTAGTTAGATATTTTTCAGTGTCGTGGCTCTTTGATTTCCATCAAACTTAACATTAAATTTTTTATATATCAGCCTACGTCTAAAAACTGAGCTATAATATTTGACAGTGTTCAAGAATCATGACAATAACGTATGATGGATTGGGTTGGGTGGTTAGTACTTACTACCCAGCAAACACGACATGTTGACCCATTGCTGGGCTAATGTAGGTCCAGCGTCGTAGACGATGGAGCAACATTAGCCCATCATTGGGTCAACGTGTCGTGTTTGCTGGGACCTTGTCAAAGCACAATACTAATAATTTGTGATTCTTGCGTGCTTGAGTTACAATTCAAAACATTCGCTGTTTCAATGTAGCAAATGAGTGAAAACGTCTACATATACACATATTTAGTTCCATATTTATTATGTTTTGGCCATTTTATTTGCATCAAACGTACGTTTGAAATGTGTCAGATATACTCGCCTATGTTAAAAAAAAATAGAACTATGATGCCCATTAGTTTTAAAATTGTTGTCAATAACGTATGTTGAATTGGAAAATAAAATGGTTAAATCATTCACCTGGTGGGTTTGCTTGTTACGTAATAACATATATTAATCTAATAAATATAATTAATTATTACATACATGTACTTTGCCAGAAACACAATAATCAATTTGTGTGTCTTGCGTGATTGGGTTACCACTCAGAACAATCTCTGTAAATTATGTAGCAAAAACGTGAAAAATTGGATATACACATACTTAGTTACATATTTTTTTATATTGCACTCATTTCATTTGCACAATGACATGGTACATCTATATATCAGCCTACATACAAAACATTCAACTATAATATCTAATAGTTTTAAAATTATGGTGAATAACGTATGTTGCATTGGAAAATAAAATTGTCAAATAATTCATATAGTGGGTTTATTTGTTAGGTGATACCATACATTAAGTTACTACATACAAACTGCTATCATGCAAATATATTTACCACAGACCAACACCTTGTCAAAAAGCGAAATTATTAATTTTGTTTCTTATATGATTGCGCCACGCAAAACAATCACAATTACTACATTGTAAATATTTAAAAAAATATAATATAAAATTATTATTTGCATAATTTTATATTTTATAACCTGTTCATTGGCATCAAATTTAGTATCAGAATGTGTTAGATATATATATGAGTCTACACGCAAAAAATAGAGCTATAATATTGGAGAGTTTTAAAAGTATCGTCAAAAACGTATGCATGATTGCTAAAATGAAATGGTAAATCACTGAGAGGGTGGGTTAATTTGTAACGTCATAACACACGTTAAGCTACTACATACAAACTGCTATCATATAAAAATATGTAGTGCAGACATATACCTTGTCGAAAATCACAATGATAATTTGTACCTTTTTATGGTACCAATGATCCCCTTTTTGGGGTCCTGGCTCATGGACTACCAGTAATCAACGTGATCTGGCCATGGGGACAGTTTAAAAAATATCCTGAAATAAAAACACATTATATCGTCAGTTTATTTAGCTATTTTTTTTTTTTTTTTTTATGGATTAAAATGTACAATACAAATACAAATTATGTATTATCAGTGAATAAATTGTTCATTTAAAAGCACATTCATTGAAGCCGTTGCCGACTCATTGTAAAAGAACAAAGAATCGACATCGTTTATTTAGTTAATAATGTTTGCTTCTAGTGGCCTAGTGGATGATTTTCGTTACTCACCTCTGTAAGGTAGTATAGGTCTATATGTATAGTATAGGTCTATATGTTATGCTGTGTAGCCTATATACCCAGCCAACACAAAACATGTGTAGCCTATAACATTTATATGATGTTGGACCAACGTCGAAGACGAAGACGTTGGGCCGACGCTGTATAAATGTTATACAAATGTTCTGTGTTTGCTGGGTAGCGGCCTATATAGCCGCCTATCGAGGCCCTAAATCTGAGGATATCGTGACTGAATTTAAACACGTTCAAACCCGTGTCACTCGCGTGTCAGTAGCTATTAACTTTTGTGAAATTTTAGCGCCTACACTAATACAAGTGCCAACACTTGTCACTCTTCAAATCTCGCCAGGCGAAAGGTAGGCTACATCTGGCAGTGTTGGGCCAGCAGCGGCTCAGTGTTTGCCCATGCAGACAGCAGTGTCACCGTGTCAGGTGAATAAAGCTGTTAGTCCTCAACCCTTAACCCTTTAACCGCCGGTGCAGCATATATTCGGGTTTTCATTTTTTATTAGCACATTATGTACCACATTTTATATGTTAAAGATAAAATGTGAGATCAAACAGCACAGATTTGAAAAGAGTTGACCTCCATTTTGTCAAATCTGAATAATTTCCACTCACTTGAAGTTGTGGATCGCGTCAGCGAGACACAACTTCAAATGGGTGAAAATTTAAATTTAATAATTTGGCGGTTAAAGGGTTAAAGCGCTGAAATACTTTGATGCAAACCATAGAGACCAAAGAATTTTTTCAATTTGAGTCATCATAAATGACTTAGTTAGCTTTTTCAGCTTCATTTGAAAACCTATGTTATGGATCTATACTGCGGCCATTAAAAATATTTTAATTCTTACAATGCGGGGATCGACTTCAGATGTCAGAATCTGACGTCTATCCCCGCGCTGTGTGGTTTAAGCCGTTAAGCGCGACTAAAACGTTAGTCGTTTTTAATCCGTTTAAATCGGAGTTTTTGAGAACCATATGTGAGTTTGGTGTCAAAGTAAACAAATATTAGTAGGCTCTAATTGTCATCGACTTGAAGTTTTAATTTAGCTAAGTTAGCGGTTTTAAGGAATACAGCATATTATTGACCAATTGAAACACAATGGCAGAAACATTTTGTTTTTAGACCGTGAATAGCAGAGCTGAAAAGAGCAGGCGAGCTTCGCCGTGACAGGTATTAGGCGTAACCACTATACCTACCAGGCCCCCGCCTTCCCAGTAAAATCTTTAAACCCTCACGATGCATCACTTGATATATCTGAAGAATGACTTAATATCCTACTCTTAGGATTTTTAGATCAAAAAGTTTCATGGAGATATTTTAGTAACCTAGTAGCCCTTAAATAGTGTAAATCAAGTCTATAGCAGATTTCAGCGTTTTTATTTGTCCTTCAAAAAATAAATATTTCACGAGAAGTTTGCGATAATAGTATATGTTTCAATTGAAATTGTAGCAGACATACATATATGTCAGTATTTTTACTTACTTGAAGTTGTGAATTGCGGTGTCACGTGTCACGTGAATAATTTCATGCCTTTATGTGATCATGATATAGGTCCTAGTATAGATACATGTAGATTTATTCACTATAATAAATAGACCCATTTACAGAACACCTCAAAGGGACTAAACATAAACAAAAAAACGAATATAATATAATAGTGTTTTAATTCTGGTTCATAGCGTAGAGCGTGGCACTACATGACTAGCTGACAAACATTGAATAAAAGATAACAGTTAAAAATAAATCTCTCAGATATATTTCAATACATGAACAGATGGAAAACATTGAATTAAAGATAATATACAACACCTGTACGTATAGGCAAATAGGCGTATAGGCCTACAGGTAGAGAAGGGGACGTGGTGCATTGGTAGAGCGCCTGACTGAATCGCCAGTCATGCATGCGTCCCGGGTTCGAGCCCCGCCGATCTTGCGTGTGTTTTTCAGAAAAATACAATTGTTCCTCCTTTCTCAAGGTGATTATGCGATCACGTTAATGGCGGCTTCGCCGAGTTAAGGTTGAAACCAGTGTATCGACGTCAAATTCTCGAAGGGCCACGCGCTGCGCGCTCCTTCACAGGCGTATCAGTAAACAATACTATGAAGCTATAGACAGACAATTGTCTATAGACAGACAAACAGACAATTATCTATTCTTAAACATAATCAGTAGTTCTACATTGTACAGCAAAATACATCACTCAATTTAATTGACTAGTAATCATTACGTAAGTGTAACTTTATGCATTTAACTC
Source organism: Flabesymbios commensalis (assembly GCA_964017125.1). Lineage (NCBI taxonomy): Eukaryota > Metazoa > Annelida > Polychaeta > Terebellida > Flabelligeridae > Flabesymbios > Flabesymbios commensalis. The sequence goes on from OZ024913.1 coordinate 66,081,907, forward strand.
TATCCTCACTTCTCGAGGTTTCACTAAAAAAGTCTATTGATCACATCAAGTGAACTGGTATTAATTCATTTCACGTTAAATAAAAAATTGCAGTGTAGCCATAGTTGATAATTTTATATGGTTACATCATATTAAATTACATAGAATGTAAAAACAAAATATATCTATACGGTATGGAATGGGCTACAGTATGTCAATAAGAAATGTATGTACTTATAGTGAGATAGTATCGAGGCACTACATTTGCAACAACGTATGAAACATTTCAATCTTTCGAGACTGTTTGTTGGCCCTGAAAAGAGCCTTTTCACGACCACCTCATTCAGGAATCTCAGTCATCTGTATCTATGCTGATATCGTTTATATTTTCATCAGGATACAGCACCATCGGTCGAACTCCCAACTGCTCAAGTTTAGATTCCATGGCTTCTATCCTATCTGCCATCATTGTGGCGTATTCGTAAAACGAGTTGCGTACGCCCTCACTCACGCACAAGCGTAGACGTAAATGGTAGCGGTAACCTCTCATATTCTGTTTGACCGCCTTGTCATATCGACATTGTAATCCTTGTACTAGGTTGTTCATCAGGACCACCTGTCTACATGCTCTCTGAAACTTGGCGTCCATGTCTAGAATTTGTTCCTGTAGAAGTCCGGGGTCGTTTGTCAAGGTCAACAAGTAAGTTTGTATTTCCATAGTCATTTCTGAATGATGACCGAATCTAAGCGTATTTTCTTGTTCAGTCCCAGCTTGGTTTGTGAGGTGTTGTCTTAGGAATAAGGATGTTAAGTAGCTGACGGTATGAATCGGAGAGGGGGGGTGAATGCGCTGACACTAACTGTCAAGCTGTTGGCATTACCAGAGTGGTAAATTAGGGAAGGTGTGACAGCAGCGGCTAGGGTGAGATTATTTATTACTTCCTGCGATTATTATTATGCTACGTCATTTTCAGAATGTAAGGTTATACTAGATATGGATTCAGTGTTCGTTACCAGGTTACGTAATACATTTTTTTTCATCCTGTCACCAAATCTTTATAATAAGTTACACTCACACAGCCTCTTAGGTATAATCAGATAATGTGCTCTATGTTTAAGCTATACATTTTTTACTTCCACGGTTATTCAAATATATACACTTTATTCAACTGTTTTGTTTATTCGTATGTAGGCCTATAGGCACTAACTTATAATTTGTCGTGATTTAAATATTTGGTTCCGATGCAACGTTAACTAATCTTTTTTAAATATTATTATTATATTTCAACACAGCGCTATTATTTATTCCGACAGAAGAACTAGCTAAGGCCTACATTATATTGCTTTGTCTCGTATAGGGCTATATCATTTTGTATTTTATATACTAGTAGGCCTATGTATACCTATGTTGTAAATATAATGAAAGATTATTCGCCATGTAAGCTACATAGCAAAGGCAAAAGAGAGTAACTACTAATTTTACAAATAGGCCTAGGCCCTAATCAAAAAAGTGTTTTTTGGCTTTAGAGCATGTAGAGCAGTCGGCCTACAGCATGACTACCGTATTAAATTGCGATAAGTGGCCAAGTGTATTCCGGAAGTCGATTACCGTTAATTGCATAGATTTTCGGATTATCTATTTTGAATGGGGAAAGGCGACTTTTAGCTTAGGAATTAACTTTTGCAGTGTGGAGAACAAAGTAGGCCTAATTAGCCATAATTAGCTTATGTTTTTAATGCATTTTAATCTAGCTAGATTGTTGAAATCATAAGCACACGCTTTAAGCTAGGTTAAATATATTCCGATCAAAATATATTTTTTGATAGACCTATGTCTATTAACAACATGATTATAATAGTTTGATTCTAGAACTGGCTGACGACACTTCTATTTATATGAAGTACGGTAGGTTATGCTTGAGCTAGTGTCCGCTGCTAGGCCCTATAGGCATAAGACGAAATATTTTAAATTAATACCCCCCTTCCCTGAGATTTTTACCGTAGGGCAGACATGTATCAGACCTTAACCCTTAAACCGCTAAGCGCCACCTCAGTCGTTTTAAATCAGTTTTATTAGTCGAAATGTGTGTTTAGACATCAAGATTTACAAATATTCGGTTTCAAATTAAACAAATATATAAGTAATTCTCATCCACTTTAAGTTGTGGGTCGCGGTAGCAAGACACAGCTTTAAGTGGGTGAAAATTAAAATTATTTATTTAAGCGCTTTAAGGATTAGTATAATTTGCTGACGACGCCTTTTAAAAAGATGAAAGGGACATTTTAGATCAACCCTTTCAGTACAGGTGACGCTTTTTAGCGTGTTTCAGCAGATTTTTTACAACATAAATTTGGATTGCATCAGCAGATCTCAAAATAAACATCACAGTTTGCATTTTGAAACATAATAAACACTGATCAAGGTATGTTTTCATTCACTAGAGCTGGTAGCCTAATTGTTTCAAAAATAATTTATTTTTAGCTATCTAGCGTTTGTACACCACTGCAGCTACGAAAAATTAAAGCACATATATAGGCCTATAGGCCTTAGTGACAATTAAGGCTTGGTTACCTAAGTTAGTACTACACTCGCCGTTACGGTCCTGCCCTGACAATTAAACTATATAATATAGAAGGCCTTCGATATCAGGCCTATTTTGATGCCGTCCCATCATCCATGGACATAGTCTATATAATTTATCTATTTTATATGAATTCGAGTCAAAATTGATTAGAATTGTGCACCTATTTTTTTGGTACCCTATGAAACATTGTAGGACATGTCTGTCTTGTCTTGTCTTTTTTTGGAATGTTTTTTCTATCTCCCGGAATTAACTGTTTTTTTTACAACATATAGGCCTATGCTTTTCTTAGTTTTAAATGCGCTACCTAAATCTAATGCGCGCGCTCATCTAAAACAGAGAATAAAAACATAGTGGCCTATAATATTGAAAATGGTCAGCCAAACCGAAGTGCTATGGAGAGGCCTCACTCCGGAGGGCTACGTCACCACAGTGTCCCTTGTAGGCTACGAAGTAAGTATGCCAATATATATAGTTGCTTGATTACCCGGTACGGTGGCAGGGGCTCTGAAGGGAGCCGTTTTGTGAGACACATAAGGCAGTGGGCTTTCAATCATAGCACTGAAGGAGACGGATTCTGGTCTTAAGCAATGAGCTCTCTATCATTACATTGCTAGCTTGGGTGATGGCACGGCGGACACGGATGGTTGGCTAACGATGACGGTTCATGATGGTGGTTTCAAACACACTGCTCAGAAAGCAGAGCACATTTCAAAGGGTCAGTCCTTGCCCTTACTCTGGTGGCTGGTCGCCTCTTCCCTGGTTCCTTGTCTCCTGGACTTCTTGCCAATGCTTGTACAATCACCTACCTCACCAGGTGAAAAGAGAGAGGCACTATAAGGTTTATACCAGAACTAGTGCATAATCTCGCGTCAGCCCTCGCGCTGCGCGCTCCTCTAGCTAGGTACGGTGGCGATCACTGACACTAGCCAAGTGTGCGCAAACAAAATAATGGTTCATCACGGCCATATATAATCTGTTGTATTTGCTAATTAACACAATGAGTCACACTGGAAGTTTCGAGTACACTGTCAGGACCACTGTCAACTAGGCCCTACCCTCGTATAGAATTTGTAGACCGCCCTTTGTTCGTAATCGCCTATGAGTTTGATCATGCAAACAATTTTTGCAAAGCAAAAATATAGTCCCCAACACAGAGAGCGGGGGGGGGGGAATCAATCAATAAGAATGGTACAGTTAGCCAACTATATTTAAAATTGGGTCTTTTCTGAATTTTGCTGACTTCAATATTATAAAAAAAATTTATATAAAATTATTCTGCTGGGAGTTCAATATTGAGTATCAGAAACCAATCACCAGGTGAGCCACCTGGTGATTGACTACTTTCCTAATGGCTTGCATCCACTGTGCTACACACCAGGCGGAAATTTTAAACATGGCGGCTGTAAACAAACATTTTGCATTTGGTCGACAGAAATTTCAGTCATGTAGCGAGAGATATATCAGTTAATCTGTGATATTTTGCATACTATTTTATATGTAAAGTGCTTTGCTTCAAATTTCTCGATGGTAATTTACTGTTGTTGCCACAGATTTTCTAGTTGACGAGTTGATTCCTGCTGTGCCTGTGACCTGTCAAAACATGTTTTTTTTTGTTTGATACATTTTTTTTTTTTTTTTCATTTTTGTAATCAGCAGCTGCTATTGCTAGCAGAGCCGTTGCCTGGCTAAAGCCACCTGAAAGTGTCAGGGACTGGTTCAGGGCTAACCGCAACAGGTAGTGTTAATCGAACTTGAGAAAAAGACGACCCACAGAGAGACCGCCACTCCCCCCCGTCCAATCCGCACCAGACCATCACGGTCCCCAAGTCGGCAAAATGTTGATAATCATGCAGATGAGATTGTGAGACAGTACATACCAGAAGAAGACAAGAAGACATGATAGGACAGCACTTCGACCCACCACACCCCATTAGACCACTGCAAGCAGCTATCCACAGAATAAGATGGAGCACAGCCACCACGCCCCCCCGCCACCCCCTCGGCGAAACCATCCTTCCACAACTCATTTAAATCTTTGTGCATCCTGTTGTTTAATCTTTGTGCATCCTGTTGTATCTCAGATGATTGACGCAGTTGTTTTGCTCTCACATTTGTTTTAGCCTAAGACCTGTCAAGTGATCCCAGGTCGATATTTAATTACATTAAAATTACACTGAAAATTTTAATCCTGTTGTATCTCATTTGATTAACTCTGTTGTTCAGTTGCTCAGATGATTTACTCTGTTGTTTTTGCTCCCATATTTGTACTATCATAAGACCTGTCAAATGATCCCAGGTCAAGTTTTAATTATATTAAAATCTGTTGTTCAGCTGCTCAGTTGGTTGACTCCGTTGTCTTAACTCTCATATTTGTACTATCATAAGACCTGTCAAATGATCCCAGGTCAAATTTTAATTACATTAAAATCTGTTGCTCAGCTGCTCAGATGGTTGACTCTGCTGTCTTAGCTCTCATATTTTTATTATCATAAGACCTGTCAAATGATCCCAGGTCAAGTTTTAATTACTTAAAAAATTACACCGAAATTTTTAATTACATTAAAGAAGATGGGACTCCACTGATTTGTTGACTCTTGAGTTTTGTTCATCCCGCATGCTTTATACTATCCATAGCATAAGACCTGTCAAATGATCCCAGGTCGAGTTTAACATTCATTATGATCAGGCCTAACGTTAGCCTAAGTTACATTACAAATTGTCAAATACAATATACAGTGCAACCTGTACATACCGGACCCTGTGCAAACCGGAATCCTGTCTATATCGTAATAATTATTCGGTCCCAAATTAATTAGACTCAAAACAATACTAATAATTAACCCTCTCCAAACCGGAACCTGTCTAATCCTGAATACCAGACTCATTATTTTCCCCGAAGTGACTCGCACGCCGGCATACCGGCGTGCTAGATAATAGACTAGTGCGCCGGCGAGTCACTTCGTATTTTCCCCATATCATATGGCATAGCATATGCATTAATTGTATTGAATTTCACCTGTCCAAACCGGAATCAATTTTTTTAAAGAATTTTTTTCAAAAATCGTCGCTATGCGGTGCACTATGGTCAGATTCTCATTAAATTCATCTTCTTCTTCGTGTGAACAGCGTTCGCTCCTTTCTTGGAGCATTGCATGCCATGGTGTGTGTGCACAAATCATCAACCAGGATTATTGAATTTCGCAGATTTCTCAGTCAAATCTGAGCCAATTTTCATGAAATTTTACACACACTATTTTCAATTTATGTCGTAGCTACCCTGAAAATTTCGCGAAGTTTTGATAAGTATTTTAGAAGTTAGACCATTTGACATGTAATAAAATTCTGGGACGAAGCTAATGGGTTTATAGAGGGCAACATTTTTATTTATTTACTACATGTCAAATGGTCTAACTTTTTAAATACTTATCAAAACTTCGCGAAACTTTCAGGGTAGTCACGACATGAATGGAAAATAGTGTGTGTAAAATTTCATGGAAATTGATTGAGAATTGACTGAGAAATCGGCGAAATTCATCCACCACGGTGAATGTGAATCCTGGTATAAGGGTTAAACAGGGGGCGGCAAGGTGACATAACATCGTGCTTGTTATCTGGTTATGCAATTGGGAAGGTCCGAAGTTAGTGTTGGTAACACCCTTTTCACGCATTTACTTGAGATTGGTAAGATATTTTAACAACATAATGGATTAATAAAATAATTGGTCAAAAATATTGTAACAAAATCTTTGACTAATAAAATATAAAAAGTTTGTATCAATCAGGGTTCCCCACAGAAAAAAAAATCATCCGGTCGTTATATTAAAAATCTTAACTTAGCGCGCGCGAGCAGCACAATAAAATATTTACTGTTGCACGCGCGATAAAAATATTAAAGTTTTTTTCATTGGTGTTGTTTGCCTGACTGTCTGTGTGCCGTCACCATACTCCAGCATACCCAGCATACGTCAGAATTATGTAATTTTGATTGAATTTGAGTGGAATGGTCTAAAAGTGTCTGAAGTTGATAGTTTGGGAAATAGAAAATTCCTAGAAGAGTCTCATCTTAATTTGTGAAAATAAGAAAGTTCGCTTGTTCTGAATTGTCTGTCTGTTATTTTGTCTTGTTGATTTGATAGTTTGTGAGTTGTGTATTTGAGTGTAGGCCTATGCATGTTTTATTGGTGTTTTATGGGTTTTTGGTGAGAGTTATTATTCTGTTATTGATAAGTGTTGTTGTGTATGCCTGACAAGGTTTGTGAGTTGATATCACTCACTCACCAACGCGGTGACACTTTGGTGAGTGACAACGAACGTGTCGTGGTGACTGGCAACGCTAGAAGTGTTGGCCTGTCCGCCAGCGTCGCACCAATGCCGGCTCAGCGCTGTTAGCGCTGGACTGACATTGCACCCTGTGACAGCACTTTCTACACTAGCTGTCAGCGCTGCTTCTGCCAGGCGTAGGCCTACATCTATGTTATGTAGCATACAGCACATGACGGGTGTCCCAGAGGTGGGGGGATTATGGGGGGGAGGGGGGCATGGTAGCACGTATCTTGTCTTACATGTACACGCTGATCGCTAAACCAACACAGTAAGACACTGGCGACGGGAATATTAGCTAATCTACCAGCTGGATAACAGCCGGATGTGACCTATTACATACTGGTCGGCATAAAATTCATCTGGTCGGCATGCCGGCATTTCCGGCATTGTGGGGAACCCTGTCATTTCATAACAACATTAGTGCATTAAACATAAATCATTCTCACGAAAATTAGACTATGTTTTTGGATAAATTTATTCTGTTTGTGGATCATTTAATCCAGCGTCATACATTCCGGAAAATATATAAAAAATATGCATTGAATATTATATGCTTATTATTATTTTAATATATAACAAAACGTCTTTAAGAAAAATGTGTCTTTCTTATATCAATTTATTTGCATTCATCCACCTATCACTTGTAGACCTACCGACAACACATCCTGAATTATAACCCTCATGTCAATTGTACAAGCAAAAACCCTGTCTAAATCAGAACCTGTCCAATCCGGAATAAAAATTGGTCCCCAAGGCATTCCGGTATGGACAGGTTTTACTGTACAAAATGTAGTTACAGTAGGCCTACATAGGCCTATTATGTAAAGGTTTTATTGACCGTTTGCATGTCAACTTTGACATATTGGTCATTTTATTTTTTATTTTTTTTGTACGTTTTTTTTATGCGGCGCGAATCGGTTATATGCTCGGTTGTCATTATCCCAAGATTTTGAACAGTTTGGGTCACTATATGTGTGCACCAAAGAAAGATATCGGCCGCAGCGGGAATCGAACTCGGTACCCCCGGGCTCTGAGTCAACCACGCTACCAATGAGCTAACCTGGCGCCACGATGTATAGCTATAGACTATTCATATACCCTGGTCACAATTGTCAATTATTTTGGTGAATCTGTTACCTGTAGGCTGTAGCGCATGTTTTTCGTCTAAAGTTTTGTTTAGGCCATTTCCAAGACCAAGTGCCCGACTGAAGTGGCAAGTCATGTCCCAACATCGTTAAAAATGTCGGCGTTTTTGCAAAATTCCTACACACTGCCACTGCCACTGGCTACATTTACACTAGTTACAGGCTCCTGACTTCTGTTTCACCAGATCATGGGAGTAGTCTAGCCTTTTTTCAATTTTCTCAGTCCCTATTTAAAAATTTTTAACAATATTTTCATGGATTATTTTTTCATCTTCCCCCAACATCTCTGAAAATTTGAAAATTTATTTTGACCACTTGGAATGTAGGCCTAATAGGCCTATAGCCTAATTTTTGTTTCAAGAGAATGGTGAAATAAGAGCTGTAATTTTTAAAATTCAATACATGCCGAATGGTCTAGCTTTGATAATACACAAGTCACAACAAAATTCCACCAAATTTTCAGGGACATTGGGTGAAGATGAAAAAATGATTTGAGAAAAAAATTGTTTAAATAGTTTAACGTTAATCAGTGACAGAGCAATTTGAAAAAAAGGCTACTCCCAGGATTGGGTGAAAGAGACTGTAGGGGTCTAAATTTAATAAAAAATTGGATTTTTATCATTTTTACGGCCACACAAATTTATTTGATTGTTTTACAGATTTTTTTCAGCATTGGGGCTGTCGGATGGCGGGGAAGAAAAAAAAAAAAATCTGATAAAGAGGTTAGATTGGTCCCCCCCCCCCGTTTTTCAGGTTGGCTACCCTATGAACTGGCCTGAAAAAAACTCTCCTGTCCTTAATATCGACAAACCATTTCGTTAGCTAAAACGGCGGCTGATTTTGCATACAGGTTCGTTCGTTGTGGTCAGGTTCGTTTAACAGAAAATTAGTCTTATTGAAGTCAAGAAAAAAACTTTCTATTTGACTACTTCCCTGGACCAAGGAAAATAGAATCAGATCTCATTCTATTTCCCTTGCCTGGACAAACTGAGAGAGATAAGACGGGAATGAATAGCCGCCTCAGCCAGCTAGATAACTGCACAACAAGACGCTGTGTGTCAGATCTGGATGTAAGACGGGATTTGTACACGCCACCACTAGACGCCAAACCAATGCCGGTCCAATGTAGGTCACCATTGACGATGGTGGCCGAGCATTAGAACAACACTGCCCCGACGTCTCGCGCCAACAACATTCACGTGCATACAAATAGCGTCTGTGTGCGTGCGTTGTCTTCAACTTCAATGCTGGGTTAACAAGGAAGATACTGCCTGTTTGCCATTGAATATACAATGAGAATGTCATCCATAACATTTGTTTTTAAATTCTTATTTGGCAATGTATTATCGATCAATCCAAGTGTTTCGGGTTGAGTTGGAGTGTAATGTGTGTGACACATTAACAGAACCATAGCGTGCCCAGTGTCAGCCTCGATCTATCAGCTATTTTTCACACCTGATGTCGGCACCTGGCTGCTCGTAGAGTTGTGTCAGACTGACCGCAGCGTGTCAGTTTTGCTTACAACGAAAGTAATGACTGTTTATTGCATCGGCACAGTAAGTAAAAAACAGTTTTCATTTTTTTTTTGAACTTTGAAATAAATGAATCCACGACGGCGGAAAAATTAAAAATAAAATTTTTGAAATTTAAATTTTTCTTGTTTTTGCCACTTTTGGAAATTTTCGGCGGCGATTCGGTAAAACAATTAAAGAAATTTGTGTGGCCTAATGATGGGAACCCCCAGAAGAGGTGATAACAACTGCCAAACAAATAATGCTTTTAATTCTACAATGATGGCTTCATTTCTACCAGTAATAGTGAGCAAAAAGAACAAACAAACAGAAAAAATATGTCTTTTATTGCAGTGTGTCACATATTCACAGAAGTCCTTAAAAAAAATGAAAAAATGTAGCTAAAGTAGTCTAGTCTATATGTCTGTATAAAATTCAGGAAAAAAAGGCAGAATTAGTCTAATGGATTTAAAGAGGGACGTCATAATTTCAATTTACTACATGTCAAATGGTCATAATTGAAATGCTGCATATAATTTTATGAAATTTTCAGGGATATTGACATTATTGGGAGTCTGTCAAAATAGGATTTTTAGACTACCAATTTTCATTAAAATCGGTTGATAATTGACGGAGAAATCAACAAAAAACATGCACTACTAAATGTGACTTTTACTAAGGCCCTGTCATTTACTAATTATTAAGTTTTTCAGGTTTTATTGACCATTTTACATTGACATATTGGTCATTCTACTTTTTATTTCTTTAAGGCTGTGGCTAACAATATGGGCAGCCTCGTTTACGGAATGGCGGGCTCACATTGAATGCCATTATAACTATAGTAAAAGTCACATTAAATCTGTAACTTTTGTGTTGTATGTTTTTAGCTAATTTCTCAGGCAATTATCATTCAATTGTCATGAAATTTAGCAAGCATTATTTTTTAGTCTTCCGGCAATTAGCCTGAAAATTTCAAGAAAAAAATATTATATAGTACAAAAGTTAAACTATTTGACATGTAGTAACTTGTTAAATACGACGCTCCTTTATGAACCATTGATTTCATTCAGCTATTATCTCAAAATTCCACTACATGTCAAATGGTCAAACTTTTGAAATACCCCAATTTTACGAAATTGTCAGGGTAGTCTCCGTAATACTTGCCTGAGTGGCATTCAATCAGTGTAACAGACAGTACATTAAAATACATGAATGATTACATTAAGTAGGGCCACTATGCTGGTCGCCAGGGATATACTGGTCACCTATAAACAGATAAAGGGTCTGGTCACTCTTATTTTCATAGTGGTCCCTAACAAAAGTAACATGTAGACCAGATGGTGACTGGTAAGGTTTTACAGAAAAATTACATTGTAAATATGTATAAAAAGTTTATATAATTTTTTTTATAAATAAGCACATTTTCCATGACTACAACATAACATGTACACATTTAGTCAATTACATTATCATAGAATGACTAGACTGGCCTCAACCTTTTCAGGCCTGAATATACCATAGGGGCCTAGTCATCTTCATCCACTACAAGCCGCGAATTGCTGTCGCAATTCTCGACTTGTAGTGAATGAAGATGATTTGATGTGGTTTAATAATTGAAGAAAATTGTCATGCATTGGTAAACCAGTTTCATGGAAATTTTCGTTCTAAAACCCTTGGTTGTAGGAAAATTAAGTTTGTTTTCGGGGGTGTAAAATGATGCTTTAATGCATCGTGAGGGCTGAAAGGGTTAATATATAAATTATTCTAATACATGTGACTCAGACAAACTAGTAGTATAGGAAGTCATGAGTTGTGTCTGTTTACTACCTTGTTTATTAGAAGACGTCTTACAGCTTTTTTAGTCTTTACTAGTCTACCTTGAGCCCCAACATGGCTGGAAGCAGTGAAAAAGAACTTGATTCTTGAAATTGAAAGTTTTAACCACAGATTGTACCCAATCAAGATTACTTTCCTTGGGATGGTCAGATCTAATCAGATTGATAATAGGTTTACTAGAATCAGTATCATTTCAGCAACATGATTGTATGCTCAGCTCATTTATCACTGAGTCATTCAAAAGTTATGGCCATTTTTCAGACCTCTGGGTTGAGATCGCTCTCACTCTCAGTCACCACATGGGTAAAACTGCACGTCCGGTGCAATGTACTGAAATGTAGTGTTTTTTTACAATGCAATTCACACTCCCTCAACACACTCCTTGTTCATTCTAGGGGTGTGAATTCCCATGCACCTTTATTTTACAAAACATGAGCACTGAAAAACATTATGCAGCAATTACGAGACACTAAGCCATGGTTGGTTTAATGGTGGCCCAGTGTCGCAGTGTGCATGCAGTGTGTTCCTTGGACTATTTATAGCTGACATCTGGTACCTTCTGATAGTCAGCACTTTTGCAGGCTTGAGAAAAAACGCTGTCATTGCGATATTTTTTGTGCAGGTTAAATGAAGATTGCAGGAGTTGAGAGCTATCACATTACATCAGTGGAGATGGCAGACCCAGACGCCTTGACTGCGGAGGATCTGAAGAACCGTCTCTATCACAGTCTGAAAGACAAAGGCTATGTGGACTCACTCAAGGTACTATATACATGTTTATCTTAGTACCGGTACTTAACTGGTGAATTGTTGGTGAAGTCACAATGACTTGTCACAATGGCCTAACATTCATTTAATGCTGGACGGTAAATGTCAGAGCAGCTGTACAACTTTAAATGGTAATATTTATTTCCTATTATTTATTTATTATTACTTGTTGTCACAAGTAATATATATTCATTTTGTTCTGTAGATAAATTGATCAAATCATGCCTGATATATTGTTACTGGAATAGACTGCTTTTAAATTTCACATACACTTTTTAGGATATGAAAATTTTCATACAGTCCTAGATTAACTCCTATTGGGTTATATTTTAGTCATCCAGTTTAATTGTTTATGCAGTCAGAACATAATTTGATGGACTGTTATATACAAATAATACAAAGAATCTTTTTTGTTATATTATTTTTAACCAAGTTTTATCATGTTAGTCACATCAGTGCAAATTGATTTACATACATGTACATGGGCGATTCCATGCACAAAGTGAAAAAAACTTGATTTTGAAAACAGCTTGAAAGTTTTATGTTATGGGCTAATATGATACAAAACTACCTTAACTAATATGGTTGCAACTTTTTTTTTAATTATTTGATTGAAAAAATGTCAAAAAATCAACATATTACCACTGTTATTGTTTATTTTTTCACAGAAGTTAATTTCCATGTTTCTTTCTGTTTTTATCAAGATTTTTTAATTAGTGAACTGTTTACATTTTTTCTATCTCTAATTAATAATATAATATGTTCCTGCAAAATGTAAAATCAAAATATTTGATTATTTAAGCACATTGGTTGTTTTGTGCCAGATGTTTGCTCATGCTATTTTAATAATTTGTCCGTACGACATATGAAACATAATTTTTCCACATTAATTAATCAATTTTGCAGCCTTAATCTTGCTACTACAAATCCTCTTTCTTTAATTAACAAAGGTTTGACTGGTTCTGTTTAAAATATTTCACATCATTAGTTTTTACGCAATTGGCATTTCAATGCTGTCCGTACGACATATAAAATGTTGTACGGACAGCATTTCTTGTACATTATATTGATAATCTCCACCTTTGAATATGTTCATTGGTTTTTGTATAAAACTTCACCATTTATTTGAAAAGGTTTTTCATAACTAACAAATCTATTGACTAGCAGAGGTCACCTAGGGCTTGTTTGACATTGAATCAGAGATAGATACATGAATATTTTAGTGAGAAACACTGGTATCCAGCTATGGTAATATATATATCGAGTTTTGCAGCTATTAGGGGTATCCCACATATATTTTGGAATCTGCCTCTGCTTATACTAAAGATTAAACTATCATGAGTATCTCTATAGTCTGCTAATAAATATTTTCAATGTGAAAGTACTATAATATTGTTCTAAACAATTGCATTTCCCTACAACATGTTCAATGCAAGCATTGTTTTATAAATTTATTAGATGTAAAAGGCTGTCTGTCTATTTTGTATTTTCAAGCTTGTTTATATGATGAAACTTCATCTTTTTTCAGATCAACTCCAGTTAACAATTTAGATTCACAAAATAAATTAATATAATATTTTGGTCTCCAGTGCATATGCATCTTTTGTGCCATAACTCAAATGCATGAAATAATATTACATATAATGGCCAGCATCATGTAATATATTTTCCTGTTTTTGTCCCTTTTTGTATATATATATTGGAAAAAATAGTATACAAGTCATGATAATTTGCAACATTAAAAAATGTATTTGTTTAGTCCCTTATTAGCATATAACAGAGCAACATAGAAACATAGCATTCAACCTATATTTTTAAAATAATTTGAAAAAACATACATGCTTTGATGTGTGATTTTGAAGTTTATACTGTGTTGTCCGTACGACATATATTAAGTGTGGCCCTCCTTAAAGGACATGCAAAAGCCCTACAGAAATTTCGAAGAAGCTGCAAGATCTACAATATGTTAATCTGATGGGCACATTATTATATTGATGATAATTGTCAGTATTCACATATGTCAAATAAAACGCTCTAACAAAATTCTATACCACAATTAAGACCTAATATTAGATTTTTTTAATATTTTTTGTTTTTAATTTATTTAAAACTGAAATTTTAACCCAGCTATAGATTATTATTCACATTATAATAATCTAAGCTTACTATTTCACCATACTCAAATGAAAAATCAAAGTGAACACTCTTTTACATAGCCACAACTGACATTTTTCAGAGACGTCCGTACGACATATTCCAAACTGTCCGTACGACATGTTGTTTTTATTTTTTCATTGTTACCTTGTCTATTAAAGGGACTAGCCCAGGCTAAAATCATCAAAAAATCGGTGATTTTATTTTGGGTTCTTAATATGACCATATGATGTAAACATGTACATAGACTAGAACAGCAATTTTTTATAATTTTTGTGCTGCGCATTCACCAGTTAGGCTAGATATAGAGACGAAATTTCCGATTTCTATTTATTGACAACCATGTCAAAAATAGGAAATGCGGGCATTTCGTCTCTATATCTAGTCTAACTGATGAATGCGCAGCACAAAAATTATAAAAAATTGCAGTTCTAGTCTATGTACATGTTTACATCATATGGTCATATTAAGAACCCGAAATAAAATCACCGATTTTTTGATGATTTTAGCCTGGGCCAGTCCCTTTAACAAATAAATTATCTGTTAAAATTATGTTTTCCCACTCTTTATAACCCCCTGAGAAATTGATCCAACAGGATGTGGGGGAAAAATCATTGCTTAACTCACAGAGTTTTTGAACTAAACATGAATTTTCAAATGTTACTGTTTTTTGTGCGTCCGTACGACATCTCACGTTTCCTCCGATTTAGGACGATCTGTGTTATTTTCGGTCAATTGTTTTTTCTACATATATTTGCACATGGAGTCTATATGAAACTGGATAATATTTTTTTTTCTAGCCTTAAAATTATTTGCGTGAGCTGAGATATAATCTGTGGATGTCCGTACGACATCCACGGAATCGCCCACATGTATATCATATAGAAGTTATGTTAAGCTTCTTCATTTGCAGTCTCAGCTACGAAATAAATTGGTGACAGAGCTGAAACATATTGGACCTCCACAACCCATAGTATCGGGTTCGGTGCCATCTGCACAGGATGGATCACTTCTTCTACGTGCCTCACACAGCCTCGTAGCTGATCATCTCAGATATACTGGTCTCGACTATAGTCTAAGTGTCTTCCTGCCAGAGACGGGAACCACACAAGATAAGGTAATTTGGCGCAATCATGGATATTGTTGTTCAAATATTTCCATCAGCACTTCAAATTTGACTTTTGAGGATGTATTGTGTTTGAACTCTTTTAACACCCATAATTATATTCTCTTAATTTTTACACACATTAAGATTGTTGAACCAGTTTCTTGGCAACCTCAATATGAATGAGAGTGACCTGATTTAGTAAAATACCCAAACTAGTGTATCATAATTTGTAATAAGTTAAGGTGAGAGCTTAGTGTGTCTTTCTTGTGATGGATTACACCATTTATTTTCTCTTCAATAATTGCCATGAGAGGGTAGTTGAAAAGTTGTAAAGAATGTCACGAATGTAGATTATTAATTGTTTTTCTTTAATATAGCTTTTCACCACCAGAGATTTACTGCAGTTACTTCATATCAGTCCTCATTGTAAACTCTACCAATCTCTGGTAAGATTTTATTTTCTTATTAAGCAGCCCTCGCGGGCTGCTTACTGTATTCCACACGGTCTGTCGCCGCCACCGCCACAGTTATTTGTTTTCAAGATAGCTACTTATCTATCAACTTCTGCTTCCTCATACTTCACATAGCCATCACATACCACTGGGGAATTGTTTTGGTGTCATTTTGAACCCCATATCATCAACCCTTTAATTACTATGGCAACTAACGAAGAATAGCTCGTTAGCGCGTTTCAGGGAAAAGTTTCCATCAGATCCTTTTTTAATGTGGCAAATATGTTCAGCTATGTCAGCCAATGACCTGATTAACTTTTGGGAGCAAACAATTTCAAAAAGGCCGTTTATTGGCCATTTTGACTTTTAATAAGTTTGTGATTTACTTAACTCAAAAAAAAAAATGCAAAATAGGTGGACCATGAATATAAAACAAAATGTAATGTCTCACACAAGGATAACCCATGATAAATTTCGCAGTTATAAAATCCAAAATGGCCACCAGTCGGCCATTTTAATTTTTTTTCTCATTATTTCGGAAATCTTGCATGATGGCTGATCTATGAACTTTTGCTTCCTCATACTTCACATAGCCATCAGATAACACCAGGGGATTTTTGGTGACATTTTGATTCCCATATAATCAACCCTTTAATTACTAGGGCTACTAACAAATGAAATGAATCAGGCTTTAGGCCATCTTTTTGTGCACATATAGGCTAAACTGGGCCAGGAGAACGTCCTGAGGATGTTGAGATGACACTGTCCTCCAGACACAGGATTCGAAATACGAACCCTGGCGGTCTGAGGCCAAGAACGCTACCTCTCGGTCACGGAGGCTCCCCACAATACTGAGTTTTACACGTGGATGGGGAAGAAACATTTTTGTTTGTTTCAAACCGGCCAGACCGGGAACCGAAGCCCGAACTCTGGAATGAAAGGCAGCGGTGCTAACCACTACCCTGGGGCCCCCGCCCAGGGCCAGTAACAAGGAAATACTTGTTGCACATTTCAGGAAAAAGTTTCCAGCAGATTTTCTTTTTATTTGGCAAATATGGACAGTGCTCAATGTCAGTCAATTACCTAATTGACTTTTGGGAGCAAACAATTTAAAATGGCTGTCTAGCGGCCATTTTAAATTTGAGTAATTTTGTTATATTAAAGAAACTCAAAATCAAAGCAAAATAGCTGGACCATGCATATAGAACAAAATGTAAGGACTCACACAAGGATAATCCATGATAAATTTTGGAGAAATAAAATCCAACATGACCGACTGACGGTCATTTTTAATTGTTTTTCTCATTATCTCGGAAATGTTGCATAATAGCTAAAGCAGTAAAATAAAATAAACCTTGAAAAAATTTGCTGTTCTATATTGAATTTGAAATGGCCGGGCTGGGCTGCTTTCGTGTTTGTTTTCTAGTTTTAGTTTTATTTTACTAAACAATAAATATCACAAACAATTGTTATATTTTATATCTGGTTTCCATGCTGTGCTTTCTTCACGAAATTACCATCTTTGTAAATATTTTTTTTTTTTATTGTTCAATTTATCCAGATATTTTATTCTGGTAACTGTTTATTTGTCACCTACTATATACCACAGGATTACTTCTAGAACATGGTATTAGCCAGCCACTTGTCTTCCTGTCATTTATGACAGGCAGATTTGATTAAATTATTATACTTACTGTATGTTATTAGAATTAAATCTTTTCTTTTACCAGTTGACACAAACTTCTTCTGCATATCAAAAGAAAGGTATGTATCTGATTTTATTTGTTTTCCAAAATTGTGTTTTTTCATCTAGTTATATAATTTTTCAGTGATACTGATGTTGACTTATATTAAACACCTTCCAATGAGCATGATGAATATGATAAGACAAATCCTATTTTTTGTCATTTAAAAATTGTGAGGTATTGAGACTGTTACATTTTTTTTTAAATTGTGAGAAAAATATTTATGTTATGCATAACTTCAGCAGTGTTTAGGAACAATAAATACGTTACTGTTTTACATATGCATTATGAAGTTTTTTTCTATGCAGGTTTTCTTTGGCAACTCTTGTGTGAGCTGGCATCTCTCAATGGAAACGCTCAGCGAGACTCATCTGTTCAAACAGATGATTTGAAATTGCCCCCTATAAGCTCTTTAGGTAAGTATTTTCCCCAGTTTGAACAGCAAGTTCACGCTGGATTTGACTTGATGCATCAGATCCTCCCATCTGTTAACTTAGGTCCCTTTCATCCTATCCAAGATGGTGCAAGTTTTCAGAGAAATATATCTTCCCTCTTAATGTTGGGAAATTGTTTTAATGTTAGTGTCCTTGGGCAAGGCATTTCACCCTCACATGCTTCGCTCACACTTGAGTACCTGGTAGGACAGAGATGGTAATGTGTACTATAAGTTCAAGTGTCATAATTCTTGTATGTTCTCGGTGGTGTTCAAATGACACACAAAGCAACATGTCCAGTGATCAGGGTGTAAAATGTAAAATTAGGATGATCAGACTTGTTATCAGACTATAGACCTGCATCTTTACCTTTTGTATATCCCAAGCTCTTCATACATGTACTTATTTTTCTCCCATGTGTTCCTGAATGTGAAATTCATTTTAATCAGTTCCATTAATATGTATACATGCATAGTCAATTTACCTATTTTGTAATATATTAGTATTTTTTATTATTTTTTTTATGGTGTTTTGGGACAATTTCCACTTGGTCATCACCTGGACAAAGGGTTCTTTAGAGTTCAAACAATTTTATAATGTGAAAATTGTACTAGATCTTCATCAATAATGTTCAGCTCAATTTAAAGCTCGCATCATTCTATTTTATGGATCGATTAAGCTCGACCCTGACAAATATTCTATAAACTAAGAAGGGTGAAAAGGTCATAGAAATAGACAAACTCTTAACCTCCGCCTTGACGAGCAGTAATACTGAGCACTACACCAGCCCCCTCCCAGCCCTGGTTGTGAGGGGGCTGAGTTCAATTTGCAGTGGCAAGAGGTCCTCATGAGCATGCTCTCTCACACCCCTACTTTAAAAAAACAACTCTGGACTACATACCAAAGAATTTCAATCATGATAACTATTTGAAGAACTCTTAACGGTGTCTCAACCTGAACTAAAACTAAACTATATACTAAGCTAGATTGTATTAAAAAAATTAGATATTTTGGCTAACAATTGACCCTGTTAACCTTAGACTTTGATATTGTGACAATACTTTATTGGTTGATCATAAACAAGTCAAATGAGTATAATATCAAACACAAACACTCTACAGTTGCCATTATTTATCTACCGGTATTCTTTAGTAATTTGCATCTCAGATAGCCGCTATCACACTTCATTGCAATTTGATGTAAACAGTCTCCAATATTTGTCCTACAATGAGTT
The DNA here is from genome assembly GCA_964017125.1 of Flabesymbios commensalis. NCBI lineage: Eukaryota > Metazoa > Annelida > Polychaeta > Terebellida > Flabelligeridae > Flabesymbios > Flabesymbios commensalis. The sequence goes on from OZ024913.1 coordinate 66,101,181, forward strand.
TTTTTATTGATAGAGGAGCAGTTCCGTAGGGTGGATGAGTACTACGCTAATGTGAGTGATGGTCATAAATCGCGTGGAATGGCTGTGGAGGAGAGAATCCTGGCCTACCAAAGACAACTTGATGAAAGATCCCGCACTGAGATACAACTAGAGGTTGTTTTTTTATCATAGATAGTCAATCTTTTGAATATGGTACTACAATTAAATTAACCTTTAAATGCTGAAGTTTTTCTTCGCTAAAGTACAGTAAACAACTTCCAAAGCAAAGATTGTAAAAAATTTCAACCAATATGGTGATCTCATTTCTGGAATCTTCCTACTTTTTGGCACAGATTTTGTAATGCAGCAAAACAACATCTCTGTTACTTAACTAATCCTCTTTTGTTACCTTCAGAAATTTACCCCAGCTCTGTGAGGAGTGCTAGTTGTGGGGCCTTTTGGGGCTAGTTTACTTTTGTAGTGTACTGACCCAAAAATCCATAGCACCAACTCAACCTTACAAAAGGTTTAGAAGCATTCTCACCGAGGGTCCAATTTGTTCAGTATCATGAGTATCGCGTAGCTAAACTACACAATTTTGACCAATTGCTGATCATACTTTAAATTGATAAGTGAAATATTTTCATAGAAAAAACTTGCATAATCCGAAGCTTGATTTGAAATCACTCCACAAAATTTTCAAAACAAATGGAACTCTGAGTCAAATTGTTTTACAGATGATTCTGTGTTCGTACAGATATTCTAAGTCTGTCAGGAAGTTGTCTGTTGACAACCTGTTTTGAAAACCTTAATTTGGATGCTGGTCAATTTAATCCGAGACGTAATTGCTGGCTTACAATAACATTAGTATTTTTTTTCTTTAGATGGCTCGCTTCAAGGAGAATGAATTGTCTCGCATGAGGATGGAGGAGAAGGAGAAATGTAGAGAGCAGATTGAACAAGCCCGCAAAGAGGTACACGACATGCCTACATTACCATGTAGTGTGATATAGTATGTTGTATGATTGTCTGGACATTGGACAAATGTCAGACCTGGGCTGATACAGTCCTCCTCTTCTCATATGAAATACAATATTTATACATGTAGTCAAAAGACTGATAATCTATTTTAACTGATCATTAGACATATCATCAGATGAAGGACAAATAAAAAGGGCTTTAAGGGTTAATACCACATTATCTATGGATGCCCGGCTAAGTGAAAAAGTTAACCCTTGTCCTGCTAGACCCGGATATATACGGTTTTAAGCATATTTTAAGCCAAATAATATGTGACTGAAATGAACAATGGTAGATGTTTAGTTAGTAAAATAACTCAATTTAGAAGATGTATATTTTCGAAAAATATCTATATTTTTTGTCATTTGAAGCTGGAAATTGCGTTAGCAATTCCAGCTTCAAATGACAAAAAATACAATTGAAACAATTCAGCAGGACAAGGGTTAAGAGTTGTCTCAGTCTGTGATTTGAGCAGTGTTTCATCTAGCCATTTCTAACATGGTGCACTCCATGCTGCCCTTTGTGAGTGCCATGTTGCCCTTCATGATCACCAATGTGCCCTTTCTATATTTAGAAGGAGTCATTCTCCTTTGATCTATTGTAACGTTGCTTTCAACTCCACCCAGGCCATTGTGACAGATCAGACCTGTGTGAAACAAATCGATTAAGCACTAGTGCCGTACTTTCACACCTTTATGTAATGCCTGATAATGGTGTTTGTGTAATTGATACACCTAGGTTCTGTTTAAGATCCTAATTAGAGGGGGGTACTGGAAATACCGAAACTCTGTGCTCGTCATGCATGATTAGTTGCCCCTTATGATGGGTGGGGTCATGCTCCTTCTGAATGCTACATGACACACTGTTTGAGAGAAGTGAAGATGTGAATTATTGTCATGTTTACAGATTGACAGAACCTATAGGACTAAAGTGGATGCTCTACTACTGAGAGAACGACATTCTATAGAACGACTTCAAAAAGAACAAGTGGTAAATACTCTTTTCTCTATTCACTTGATAATATACTCTTATCAAAGATTGTCATCTAACACAGCAATCTTACACACACTTGTACATTATTCTCAGTGTGTCTATCCCCATTTTAGTATTTAAACCAAATCTATGACAGTGGTTATTTTTCCCTTATATTTATACCAAATCTGGCTTTCGTCTGCTTCATATTCATAGTTTGCGATTTTTGTACTTGTTTTTTGCCGTATGAGCTGTCTGGCCATGGCGAATATCAGTGTTGCAAACGTGAATTTGTAATGACATCCCAAATCTGCTAAGAAGCTGGTTACCAAATTCCTATAAATACATTAAACACTTATTTTTGTCAAGATTTTTCACCACACTGCCATTCGTATAGTTAGGGCAGATGAGTGGACTGGTTAAAACTAACATGAACAGTGTTCGTGTTTTAGGACATTGCAAAGACCCCTAAAATATTGTTGTTAACAGATGCAGGAGAAGGACACATACTCACAGCGTCAATCTCTCCTAAGTGAAATAGATTCTGTGCGGCAGCGGGAGGTACAACTCCGCAGACAACAAGAAATTGATAACAGGTCAGTTCTTGATGCCAATTTTTTTTATCTTTCACTCATATTCTTTGGTAAGATTTTAAAAATCTGTGAATATTTTTTTCTCCAAATCTTTTGTTTAGAGAGAAAGTGATGCTTGATGAGAAAATCAAAACAACTGAGGAGAATGTGAAGAGACGAGAAACAATCGCCAGAAAATTAGAAATTGAGTATGAACAAAAAATCAGAGATGAAGTTCAAAGGTGAGTGTACTTTCAAATTATGATTTTTTCAAGAAAAACATACTAAATTTACAATTTCATCATACAGCAATTATCCATCACAACATGAATTATTAGTACATGAGTCTGATTGAACACTGCAACCATGGACTCCCCAAAAAGAAAATGTTTTCACTGATTGTGATGTTGAATGAAAATGTGCAAATTTTGTTTTATTTTAATAGATTATCATCTGCCTTATCACGCTCATCAAAGTTACAGACGTTACTTACAGTACAAAGTGGATAAACATTGTTGATCAATATGATTTAATTTATTAGACATGCATGCATGCCGAGCCGACATATGAGCCAGCGAAAATATGCATATCACTTGGGATTTTGTTTTTATTGATAACAGTATGCGCACATTGTATTATGATGTACCATGTTACATAGCATCAATTTCATTGTAGTCCTGTTATCATTTTGAAAATTTTCTTTTTATGAACTGTTATTATAAAGTTTTCTAGAAATTGTTTATTGTTTTTTTTCAAATTTAACTCTTTAATATTAAAATGTTAACATGTTATCTAGATTTAAACTTGAAGAACAATCAAGATACTTGGAAAGATCAACAAATCTTGAATTCAGAGAAGCTAAGACAAAAGGTTAGATTATTTACTTGATTTTGTATAACCATTAAAATACATACCAGTATATATGTATTTGTTATGGTTAGTGAAATTGGCCTTTAGATAGCACCTTTATTTTCTTCAAAGGCCCTCCATACTCAGTTGTTGGTTATTATTTTTCAAAAATTTGAAACAGGATTTGCAAACACAATTTCCAGTTTCAAATGTAATAAATGGCTTGTAATAAATTGAAATTTCCAAGCAACCCAGTAGACACGAGACATGAAGTCTATGTTGGTTTAATGTTGGTCTACTGTCCGCGATGCTGGCTCATCATTTAAACAACTCTGGTTCAATACATTGTGTTTGCTGGGAAGGTCAACTTCAGGGCTTGAACCAGCTTTAATTATAAATACTTGATTTGAAATGGGATTTGGGAAGTGTGCAAGTCTTTATAAATTTAAAATGTAATACTTGTTCCACCTCCAAACACAACTGTTGAATACAAATAAAAAGTCTTGTAAATAGTAATAAATTTCTCTGTATCTTTTTTGTAGAGGATCAACGACGTCTTGATGATGGGTTACAAGAGATACACCAAGTGAAGGATGATTTAAGAGAAAAAAGAATACAAGTCAATGAGCTGGAGGTAAATTCAGCTTTCTGAATACAAATCATATCTAAAGTCATTTAGAAAAAAATTATCAAGAGTAAATTATCAAGGGTAAATATGTGTTTAGACATCAAGATTGACACCTGTTTTATCCATTTATAACAAATAAGCATACCATACTTCTCACTGCCTTATGAACTCCATTCTTTACAGTTAACCCTTGGGCTGCTAGAACATGATCTATATGTTTTCAAGCAGCTTTTAACCCTTTAAGCCCCCACGATGCATTAAAGCATCATTTTACAGCCATGAAAACATACTTAATTTCCCTATAATTAAGGGTTTTAGAACGAACATTTCCATGAAACTGTTTTACCAATACGTAGTGATTTTCTTTAATTTTTTAACCACATCATGTCATTTTTATCCACTACAAGTCGAGAATTGCGGCAGCAATTCGCGGCTTGTAGTGGATGATGATGACTATGGTAAATTCAGGATTGAAAGGGTTAAACCAAATAAAATGTTGTTGAAAGTTATAAAATAGTTTGTGATGGATGCTCAGTTTGTCAGATAATTCAATTTCTGATAAGCTAATCTTTCATAAAGAAGCATCATTTGAAGCAGGAAATTATATCAGCAATTCCAGCTTTAAATGACGAAAAATAGATACAAAAATGCAGCAGCAAGTTAGATATTCATCTCAAATAGATCTGTTGCAGTTTCATTTGGAACCTTACATTTTCAGTTATATATTGTGATTGGAATTTAAAAAACCTTTTAAAAACAGCTAAAAAAAACTATGGTTTGGGCTTATAAGTTTACGACTTTTAAAATTTGATGATACTTCAGCCACAATCTATTCTTGACTGTGCTCCTGTTTCAATTAAACACATTAGATATTAATGTTGGCATGTTATTCATGTAGGGTGAATTACACAAGACTAGGCATGACCTGATCTCAGCCCAGAAACAGTCTGAAAGTCTATCCGGAAAAATACGAGAGGTAAGTACAATATTCAGAGGAATGCCGCTGAATGGGAATAAGTAACACAGTATTGTCATTTCAATGTTTATCAATGTACACTGTATTCCATACACTACAAAATAAGCATGTGTTATTTTGTCAGTTAATGGCAGTGGTGGTTTGTTACGCTCTCATTCCATCTGTTACTGTGATCTCTGACCACTAAATATCTGCAGAATATCTTATATTGGTGCAAATCTTCCAGAATATTTGATATAAATAAAGTAATCAACGGAAATAATTATATTTCTCTAGATGGTGGATTACCAAATGCTGAAAGAAGATAATGCTGTGCTGAGAAATGAAGGGGAATCTCTCAAAATGTCAGTCTTTTTGTTTTTTAGTCTTACTTTTGCTGAATATTCAATTTTTTCCACTGTATGTTTTTTAAGTTGAATAGTAGTAATCATTTATTATACTGATCTGTGCATACATTCACTTTAGTATTCTCAATTTTAACATACTAGCTCCCATTTTATAAATTAGTTTGAACACCTGACCTTATTTTCATATATAGTGTACAATAATAAAGAACACAGTAGACTTAGCTAAGGGTAAGATCATCAATGTGGTCAGACCACAATTACATTGAAGTCATCAATGTGGTCAGACCACAATTACATTCAAGTCATCAATGTGGTCAGACCACAATTACAGTCAAGTCATCAATGTGGTCAGACCACAATTACATTCAAGTCATCAATGTGGTCAGACCACAATTACAGTCAAGTCATCAATGTGGTCAGACCACAATTACATTCAAGTCATCAATGTGGTCAGACCACAATTACAGTCAAGTCATCAATGTCGTCAGACCACAATTACATTCAAGTCATCAATGTGGTCAGACCACAATTACATTCAAGTCATCAATGTGGTCAGACCACAATTACATTCAAGTCATCAATGTGGTCAGACCACAATTACAGTCAAGTCATCAATGTGGTCAGACCACAATTACAGTCAAGTCATCAATGTGGTCAGACCACAATTACAGTCAAGTCATCAATGTGGTCAGACCACAATTACAGTCAAGTCATCAATGTGGTCAGACCACAATTACATTCAAGTCATCAATGTGGTCAGACCACAATTACATTCAAGTCATCAATGTGGTCAGACCACAATTACATTCAAGTCATCAATGTGGTCAGACCACAATTACAGTCAAGTCATCAATGTGGTCAGACCACAATTACAGTCAAGTCTTTTCAGCCCAATTTGTTCTTAGCCAAATCGTCGCCTCGGAGCTAAAGGATCCTATCTGACACTCGTTAGAGTGGCAGATAGGATCATTTAGCTCTGAGGCGACAAAATGCAATGGCTATAAGTTACTTTTCAAAGATGTAGGCCTGATGTTAGTTTTTATTATTACTTGAAACTGCTTCTTTTTAAAGTGCAATGTGTCTCATAACAGTGAAATTTGAAAATTATTGACATCTAATTTGACAAATTTAAATAATTCTGACTTACATGAAGCTGTGGATTGCATCACAATCGCATTTCTCTCATAGCATGGATAAGTTTGAAGTAGGGCTCAAATAGGATAAAAATGTTACTCACTTGTTTTATTTTTTTTGTAGGAGATTGGCAGAAGTGAACAGAGATAACCACTTTGAAAGACAAAGTATGTGCTAATTCTCTTAACATCATGACCACTGAATTGTTCTTGAATTTAATCATGTGTTTTATGCTGTAATTGGTGCTTTAATTTTGTAACTGGATGGCTGAATAATAAAACTATTAATAATTAGATTACACTGTAATGTGTGACAGGACTCTAATCACATGTATCTGCAGAATTAGAATTTTATAATGATGTTTTATGAGCTAATCTGTTGCCGCATTAATGTCAAATTAAGTTTAAAATAAAATATTTGATTATAAAACTGCATATATATTATATGTAAACAACAGTGTCAACAAAAGTGTTTACAATATTGCAGCATTTCATTTGTTTCATATAATTTTTGTTTTTTGATCATGACTCTAATTTTGGCTAGCATCTGTAATATATTGTACTCTGTACAAAACAAAACTGCCAAACATATGGAAATATATTATTTTTAAAGCGTGCTTGCAACATGGTTGTTGGCTACATTTCCGGGCATTTATTGGGTTTGTTATTGCAGAACAAGAGGAGCTTTTGCGTGAGATGTCAGACAGGGCATCTAAACCCACACCTGAGATACGGCTTTTACAGCAGGAGTTAGATAAAGTGAGAAATGAGTTGCAGCAGGAGAGAGCATTGTCTACACACAGCCGTCTGCAGGGGGATAAGAGACTGCAAGATGAGGTCCTAACATTTAATCTTTTAGTCTGGCCAGTGATTTTAATCCTTAAAGTTTTCCTACTTAAATTTTCACTCACTTGAAGTTGTGTTTCGCTACCGCGACCCACAACTCCAAGTCAGTGAAAATTATTCATATTTGTTTAATTTGAGTAACCTGCTAATAAAAACAGATTTAACAACTATATTCGTGCTTAGCGCATAAAGGGTTAAAGCTCATTAACTCATTCCAGGCAAGTTACTTTGACGGTACAAGACGGTGCCCGAGATAACTCGTGTTATATGACGTCATAAAAAGTAAACATCTAAACAACTGTCCCTCACACAGAAACATGTATGTACTGAGAGTTCTGTCTTGAATGAGTTAACCCTTGTGCTGCTAGGGCCATACAGGAAGTTTCAAACATAATAAATTGCCACTGAAATTGATAACAAATTTGGTAGTAGATGCTTAAATAATAAAATAATTCAAATTAGGAAATGTCTATTTTTTGCATCAATAAGAATTACCAGCTTTAAACAAATGAAAAATAGAAACAAACAATTCAGCAGTACAAGCGTTATAAAATGTTTATTTCACAAAATTATTGGCTGAAATTATTTACAGTTACATGTTCAGATTTGAAAATAAACAAATGTACATTTATAGGGTTATTTTCCATTCATAATATCACTTTATAATGCTGCACTTGGGTTAGGAATTTGTGGTGCTTATATGCGCCAAATGAGATATTTGGAATAAAAATTCTGTAAAAAGAAAAAATGCTAACATCCATTAAATTGAGAATGTTGTTGAGTTTTATATTCTATCTTTATTCTATCATTATTCTGTGTGATTTCGGTTTCTTCTTCAGATGGCTCGTAATCAAGATCTGCTGCAGAGGTTTGAAGAGCAGTGTCTGCAGATGAAGGAGATGGAGAGGAATGTGGCTGACACCAGACAGCAGCTACAACACACTAAACATGGTAAACAGCCGGGCAAAATAACCATGTGGTCAAATGGAGATTTCTATCAACAGCATGCTCGATTAGCTAGTACAGGCAGAAAACACTGTATGCCTATTTTAAATATTAAAAGTTTTAAAAATTTAACTGTTTACTCAGCAGCACGAAAGTGGCTAAAACTGTTAATGATCCATTAATGAGGTTTATTTTAATGAATAATTTCTAGTGCACAAAGTGAGAAATGTTTATTTTTAAAGATGGACAGATGTCTTTATAATACTAATTATTGATTTCCTTTTCAAATTGACACAAATTGATATTTGTAAAATAATTCATTCAGCTCTTGCTCTAATATGAATACTGTATTCTACTTTTAGTTTTATTTGTTTATTTTACAGCATTAAACAATGAAGTGTATAGAAAACCAAGAGATCAAAATGAGTAAGTTCTCTTTATAGAGCTACACATATTGACAAATGGTATGAAACCCATACAAAGCTGGTGTCATTTGATGACACCACTGTCAAATACTTAGTGTCCCAATTTAACAGTAATGTTATTTAGTGTGGCTGTACATAATAATCAACATTATAACAAGACTCCCACCCCTTCCTTTAAATTGTACGTTTGTAGTAATGTTGATTATTATACACATCGTTGTCACTCCCTTCGATATCTGTCTAAAAATATGATTCAGTAATGAGAATCTATTGTACATAATTATATCTTATGAATCATGTGTATTTATTTCTCTCACCACAATAGTATATTATGTGATATTATAAAATTATGAAAATAGTAATATTTACTATTTTTTAGTTACTGTAGTGATTTCTTTGTGCATGCATCACTAATCATAAAAATATATCAAAAGTGATTGAGCTTATGCAAACTGACCTAATCTTTATGTTGTGTAATAAATACTGTATTTCATCCGTTTGATGTTGAAAATCCCAACACATTTTTCCCAAACAAAATTAAAATACTTTTGATCATTTATGGATTTATATAATTTGACATAAATGTGCTACAGTCACCAATATTTATCTGATCTTTGCAAATATTCTCTGACCCTGGTTAATTTTTTCTAGTATGCATATCCAAAATGTCTGCCACAGTAGTTCTCAGAATTCAATGTAACCATTTTATGGTCGCAATAATTATTTGATCTTTGTGATGACACTGGTTAAATTAGAAAATTGGCTAATTTGCAACTTTGGCCACAACATTTTATGTGATGCGAATTTCTCATTTGAATTTTCTTGTTTGAAGGATAAACATAAAGGCCAAAAGCTGTTATAGACGTCATTAGCAATTTAAGGATTAGTCTGGGTTAGTTTTATATTGAGCTGGTTTCCCACCTAAAAATTACCACCAGGTAGCATTTTCTGTAAAATTGTATGTAAACTCTACAGTCTTTACTATTCTTCAATTTGTAAAACTTTATGGGACCATTCTGTAAGTGCTTACCCTGACTTAGTTTTAAAATAAGTTTATTTTGCATCCACATAATCATGAATAAAAATATGCCCTTCCAGTTGTCCGTTTCTGTGTTTATACTTACATGTCATAAATGATCTGTGTATCATCCTGCATCAGGAAGATGTATGTTCCCTGATACGGCTTGTTTTATAAGATACATTCTGAAGTTTTCTAGATCACTGTATATTTCTTTTGCACTGTAATATATCTTGAATCAATTTTTATAATACATTTTTATCATCTTTAACATGTACATTTCTATTAATTCATATCATGAGCATTTCTAATCTTGTGCTTAAATAACTGCCATGTACAGATCTATGTAGTTTTAATCCACTGCTTGAGAATTTATTTTGAGAGGGAAAATCCTGCCAATCTGAGCTTTTTGAAGGGATGCTTTGATATATTTTTAATGATTTATTTTCTATAAAAACATTTATTATTTTCTATATTAATATTTATTACATTTAAAGCTGGATTGCTGTTTCCAACCTCAAGTGAATGGAAAAAGCTTTGTTTCAAATCTTTATCAAGTTGATTTACAGGTGATAATGTACCACAAAGATATATTGTCTACGGCCTGAATGATCTCGTGTTTTAGATGGCTACATTCAACAAAACTGTAACTACAGTATTGATTATTTCAAATACATACATGACCCTTGTTTTTTCTTGATGCTGATTTGTTATTTGCTAGTCAATCTGTGTCTCACTAATAACATTTTCAGTCAGCGTGCTCGAAAGCGAAGAGACATTAGTGAGTTTATAAGTCAAGCTGAAAGTCACGCAGACAAGGATCTAAACTATACATACCGGTATGCATGGTAGGCCTGGTGGTGTGGGTAGTATTTAATGTAGGACACATGTTAGACCTCACATTATATAACATTGTATTCATTGTTGTTTTACAGACCATTCTATAACCACATATTTAAAACTTCATACCTTTGGGGAGAAATGTAATTTAACATTTAGCAAGTCCACTTTTATGTTATTCTATTAATTTATCCCTTTTTGAAAAAAATTGTTAATTATTTGAAAAATGTTTTATCTTTTTTAATTTCAAAAGCTAATGGATTTGTTCACCTAATAATTAAATTTATTTTAAGTATCATTCAGCAGACTTACTACTTTCTAGTCTGGTATGATGTATACATTTATCACATGATTAGTTTGACAAAGTAATAATTATGTATTTTACAAACCTGAAATGATCATTTATTTACCTATTGACCAACAAGCTGGTTAGATGGCATCTATATATTTTTTATTTTATTGTTCCTTAAAGTCTAATTTTAAATAACGTTACCTTGAACCTTATTACCTTGTTGCCGGGTAATTTCCATGTGGCTAGTTTTATAAGCATTTCCAGTGTAATTTGTGGAGTAAATAGTACTTCGATGGTCGTACATTTAGTGATAAAGTGAAATGTCCTTGATCCAAATCCCACATGCTGTTGTAGATAGGGCAGTTATGCTGTCACAAAGGATAAATATGCTGCACTTTAACCATTACGCTCAGCTGTACTTTTAGCCCAGTGTAAAACTGAAATATTATGATATGAGAGGCATGCCATTGTGCAATTGATGTCAGAGTGCAATTTTGCCTCTGTTAACTGTTATTATTCTGTGGTGAACTCTGCTGTTGTACTTTTAAAACATGTGTCGCTGTACTACAATTACAATTTTTAGGAAGGCATCAGTGACATCTAAACAAACTTCACTCAAACGTTATGTTTCATTTTTTAAATCTTAAGTTCAATTTTATAAATGCAATTGATATAAACAAAAATTACATGAGGTTGTAAGGGGTTATTTTAATGCTCAATTTCCTATAGTCATATGGAAATGCTCATATTTTAAAAAGATGGTTAATGTGTGTTATCATTCCTAACTTATTAATTTAGATTGGCCAACTTAACTAAATTCTTTATAAAAAGATTTTCTAATTGCATTTTTGTTAATTTAGGAAAAAACTAAACTGATCTCTGTCACATATAACCATAGGAACACAAATCATCTGATTTACATTTTACTATTTTATGTTTTAATATATTTGTTGTGTCATTATTACATCTGGTAATATGCTGTGGCTAATCATGATTTTGTTTATCTTGAACATGTTTTTTTTATTGTTTTGTTATCATTTTTTTATCATATACTAGTACCTATTATACTTAAAAAACATTCTGTTGTAGTTCATTTCTGTTTCCAGTTTTTTAAAATCACACGAGTGGTGATTTATTGATTTAAAAGTCCTTTCGTTTTTCAATTTTTCAATTTTAAATATGTAGATTTTAATTAATTGATTATTTCAATTAAGGATGATATTGTATTTCATAGTATAAATCTATGCTGAAACATGGTCTTCACTAATATATTATAAGTGACATATTTTGAAATCTAATGTACACTGATTTATGCATAGACATGTACGTATACCTAAATATATGATGATCATATCTTCAGTTCTGGATCAATGTGTGACATGGATGAAAATGATTTGATGGATCCCTCCTTGATCCGAGCTACAACAGAACCTGAGCTTCTATTCTCAGCTGGTCTGGCGCCAAGATCTAGGTATGCACAGCATATTGCTGATGTAACTTCTACCTAAGACATTTATGATAATTTCAAATTGAAAAAACCCTTGGTTTACATGTTTTATACAAAAATATTTCAACTATTTCGGGGCTAACCACACAAAATATATTGTATAGAATTCATGGAATGAAACATGTCAGAATCCAATGTAATCACAAGGACTTTCTCATGCTTTGGTTGATCTATTACACTGTATTACACTATCTATTACACTTATATATTACACTATCTATTACACTGTATTACACTTTCTATTACACTATCTATTACCCTGTATTACACTACCTATTACACTGTATTACGCTATCTATTACACTGTATAACACTATCTTACAATGTATTACACTATCTATTACACTTAAGCATTTCATGAAAGCAGCTCATTGTTTTATTCATCTTTGAATTGTGTCAGTAGTAAAAAATTCCCATCAGATAACTTTCCCTGTGTTGTTTCTGTAGCAGACATAATGAGAGAGGTGGTACGCCAAGCTCAGAAGATCACACCTCATCTTCTGTAGATCTTGTCAAGGAAACTAAGCGGAGACTGAGACATTTAGAGAAGGAAGCAGATGTAAGTGTCACTGTCCAATGGACTACTTGTATGTATATGCAGGACTTGTATATATATGCTAAAATTGTTTTAATTCTTTGCATCAACTTTAAGGATATTATCAATTTCAGATGTCAGTTGAGCATCCCGGATCTATCGGGATGTTTATAGGCATTAATCTGATTTTATTTTAATTGATCTCACTGAAAAAATTCCCCAAACCAAATATGCATAAACCCTGCTTTATGCTTTAATGATTTATAAAATAAGGTGTGATAACTATGTAATATAGTAACGCATGGCACTATGATAATAATTATTTAATTCTACTCCACACCAGGCATTGTCATAGTCCAATCCTCAATTTTTGTAGCCAGGTCTAAAAATATGAAAATCATGCATATACATTTAAGAGGATAAGGTGACTAGTCATCATTGTGTATCAATTTGCATTATTATATCAATTGATCCTAATAATTATTTTTTAGAATTTGGAGTCAAACTACAGGAATTTTCAATTTCGTGTGACCACTGTTCATACTAGTGTTGATGGTCCAGTGTCTGCACCGACACCTCTTGTTTTACCGGCGCACACATTATCTCCTCAACGATCATATCAGCATCAAGCACATCAGTCACTCGGTGAGCGGAACACTTTTTTTTTTTAGTTTCACGCAAGTTCAATACGGCTCTTTGAAAACTGTACAGCTTGACTCTCCAAACACCCAGGGTTTTCTTCTCATATTTTATTCACTTCGCAGGAAATCACAATTTCCTCTATTTTGTAAAATATCCATGTGATGAGAACAGCCTTAATTTTCTGGATACTATTTTCTCTTCAGATAAATTGTTCAAAGAATAAAAATTGTATAGCAATTTAAAAGATGAACATTAGTTTACTTCTAAAGAATTACTAGTTTAAATTTCTGCAGAGGTCCATCTTAGACCCCTGTAATAGAAAGCGATTCAGAATTTTGATTCACATCAAATTGTTACTTGGTGAAGTTTACAAAATTTGAATGAGATCTTGGGGTGAATGCGAATTTCAAATTATTCATGACATAGATTGTTAACATTAACAGTTTGAAGATGAGGTCTGTTCCATAATAATTGGGGTCACCTCTGCCAGATTTTTTTGTGAACACTCTTTAATATTCAACGTATTGCTCTCATCTTTTTATTTACCATGGTTGCAGCTCTCCCATGTTCAAAGAGGGCTGCTGCATTATAATCAAGGTCACCATGGCTGTTTTTTTTTAGAGAAATTCCTGAGCATGATACACTTTTTATGAGAAGGGTAGTTTTGGGGAATTTTTTTTTTCAATTAAGCTGATACCAGTTATTTCACAGGCTTTTAGGCCTTAGCCTATTGTCGTCATGTGGCACTCCTGTCCCTCCATTCACCTGTCTATCGGTCCAGCCATCTGTCCATAACTTTTAGGGCCATAACTTGTTTCACATTACTAGAATTACATACTTTCAGGTTAACTATGAATAAAATTTGATTGAGTTCACATTTCATCTTTCTATGAGCTTGATTTAGTTTCAGTCTACAAGTTCTCTTTTATTTTAAGTGCTTAATGGATTTGTTCCATCTGTGATAAACTTAAGTCTTTATTTAGTTTTTGACTTTGTTTCTGGTTTTAGGTGTTCTTGATGAACCCACCAGACTTGACAATACACCACAGCATAGTCCACTGAGGGGAAGTCATTCTGGTACAAACAGATCTGGCCGTCCTGTGTCCTCTACGCCGGCCAGGGCCACTAGCTCAGGTCAGATGAGTTGTACAATAAATAATAAGTCTCCACCTACTATTTGGTGGAGACTTATTGTTTTAGTGCTGTCTATTTTTATTAATATATTTCTTTAACAACTCAACGTAAATCACCAGTATTGATACGATCTTTACCAATTTTTTTCTGTATATTTTCTGATTGATTACCCTGCAGTCTGTCCATGTCCAACGATGGAAGATTGTGCAAAATGAAACCTAGCTTTTCGCTGATTACTCACTAAATTATATTTTCTTTTGCCAGCACTAATTCCTAGTCATTTGGCAAAACCTTGGACATAAAGTTTAAGGTTTATAGAGGGGCGTCATAATTAGCAATTTTCTACATGCCAAATTTTTAGAGGATACATTAGTTTTTTACAAAATTCTCAGACTTGTTATAAAAGACAAATTTCATGAAATCATAGAGAATTGACTCAGTAAGCTGCGAAAAGCTAGCCTAGGTTTCATTTTGGACAATCCTTCACTGCCAATTTCCACCCGATCTTCACCAATTTTTTTCATTAATCCTTACCGCTGGTAATAATTATTATAATTAATTTGGATAATTTATTATTTCATCTGATAGTACATCAAGTTCTGAACATTTGGGCATTTTGATTTTGCTTTATTGAAAAAAGAAAAAAAGTTTTTTTCTGGCATTTAGCAGATTATGCTAAATATTTTATACTCTTACTGAATTTTCTATTTCTAAGAAAATACAAGTTATTTGAACTAAAGCTGTTGTTATATATTTATTTTTGTTCAGTATGTGTTACTGAATTGTTTACTGTTTAACCAGGTATTAACAATGACTGTTACAATCCTACACAAACATCTGACCCACTACTAAATAACAGCATGTCTACAGTCAGGAGCACCTCTCCTCCACCAGAAATAGACCTTCAACCAAACAGAAGGTGAGAAATATGGTTTTGAGCTTGCATCTGTGAAAGAATATATGTATCATGATGGAATTATATACAATAAAATTACCCGGTAGTACTATATAATTTTATATTAAATACTCTTTGAGAAAAAAATTCTTACCATTTGACATAAATGCTCCACAGTGTCCAATATTTATCCGATCTTCACTAAACTTTCTCAAACCATTCTCAAACGGATTACCCAGATTAAGTTAAAACATGACTAATCTACATACCCAAGATGGCTGCTGAAGCACTTTCTTACAATTCAACATGGGCGCTTTACAGTGGCCAATATTTATCTGATCTTTGAGAAACTTTCTCAGACACTAGTCAAACTGATTACCCTATTTATTTTTTAGAATTAGTTAATTTTGATATCCAAGATGGCCACCACAACATTTCTTACAATTAAATATAAATGCTCTATAATTGCCAATATTTGTTTCATCTTGGTGGAAATTTCTAAGACCATTTCTGTGAGTGATTACCCTGTTTCAGTGTGAAAATTGGCTCATTTGCATAATAAGATGGCCGCCTCGACACTTCCTTACAATTGACACTTCCTGAAAAATAGCCAATTCAATGACATTGAATTGGCTATTTTTCAAATACAAGTTGGCCACGTCAATGCTTTCTTACTATTCAACGAAATTTATCTACAATCAATTCATCTGGTCTCTTAGCTTATCTATGATTGATTTACCTGTTTGAGTTTTTTGAAAATTGATAATTTTGCATATATATCCTGGTTTGCCAGTTGATTTGGTTTTGACTTTGAAGGTGTATTTCATCATCTGATCCATTCCATGCATACATGTATCTATCTGTAGATGTGATCCATCTACTGGAGTTGCCTCCCAGCTGGTTTAGTTTTTATTACCCTTAAAGAAGCAGCTAAGTGCGACTATAGTCGTTTTAATGTGTTCAAAGCTGTTTAAATCACAGTTATTAGGAACAAAATGTGTATTTAAACATCAAGATTTGCAATTGTTTGATCTCAAATGAAACAAATATAATTTTCACCCACTTGAAGTTGTGGGTCACGGTAGCGAGACACAGGACTATTGAACTGTGTGAAATGTACATTACTTGGATATTTATCTTTGATTTGCTTTGTACACAGGACAACTGGAGCTGCTTCTAATCGTCCGCTGACGATGTCAGACTTGGAGGCTCGTCCTGGATCTCCCAGTGTCATGGTGGTAGAAGGCTCACATCACTCACCACCTGGTAACAAATGATTAATAAACTTTTTATCCCCCTCCCACGAAGTAGGACAACTTTATTTAACCCTTTGACTTTCAGGCCGAAGTGCATGCCAGGATCCAGGGATACTGGTGTAAATATAGTAAATTTGAAGGAAGTTTCCGTCATGTATGGCTACATACATTGAAGAATGACGACAGTAATTTCCGTCATGTATGGTAGTGAAGAGGGTAAAACTTACAGAATGTTTTTCTGAATATATCTCCAAAAAATATCATCATTGTAGTTGTATAATCTTGAGTGACATAAAGTATTGTTGTTTTTCCGAATATCTCCACAAAATATCATGATTATGGTTGTATAGTCTTGAGTGACATAAGGTATTGTTGTTTTCAGATGCTGATGTACATGATGTGGTCTCTGCTGAGAGAGATATTGTTTCAGGGGGCGCAGCTATGAGTAGAGATTCCTTACAACCAATGTCTCTAGATGCAGCATGGAAAGCTAAAGGTATTGCACTTATTCATCGAAAAAGTGCACATAATTGCCTTTGAATATTATTTTCCTCTCTTAGTTGGAAAATGTTTAAATCACTCAATCACGCATAGTTGGAAAATATTAATTCCAACAACCTACCACTCTCAACAATTCGTAAACTCAATATAAGTGTGTCTAAAATTCAGAAGCACCAGGCGCCACTGTCATAGTGTGAGTAAAATCTGTAAAAAAAGGTGATGATTCATAACCACTATGTACACACTTCTATTGGAGCAGTAAAATAAGTTAACCATTATGAATAATTTGTAATTGTGGATAGGGTTTTTTTAATTTATCACAAAGGCCTGCTTAGAGGTTGGAAGTAACCAATGCCATAGAAAAATGAGTTAGAAAAATATTTGTCAGCATTTCTCCTTGGAAGACATCCACTACATCCTTATGATTGATGTCTAAATAGAGCACCTAGTTGGTATTAGGAGTGTAACATTGTGCGGATATATGCTAAAAATACTGAAATACTGTGTATAACCTAAAGACTGTAATATTACAGAAAGTGAAAGAAGTGCACAGGAAGAGGAGCGCCAATATGAGGAGGAGCGTGTACGCCGTGCTGAGGAGAGAGAGAGGAAGCGAGAGGAGAAAAGGTTGGAGGAAGAGAGAAATCTGCAGAAGCTGATGGGAAAACAGGTATGTGGCATTCTATAGATTGATAGTTTTATCTCAAGGCACCTCAGAGAAGCAAACACAATTCTGATAGTTTAGAACTTGCTGAAGTTTCCATTAGCAGCGAAAATAGATTTTCTGTAATGCTGATTCAAGACTAACTGGTTTAAGGCCGTTTCCATTGCAATCCTTTCCATTGTAAAAAGATTAGACATTATTTTCCACTGTGTCTGGTTTGTGCTTTTTTACCTTACAAAATAATAGTATTTTTTTTTAGCTGTGTTCTTTCCTTGTTTTTAGTGTCATATTTTGTATTGTTAACAGCCAGAGCCAGAGGAGCCTTCTGTTGAAGTGGCTGAGGATGAGGTTGATTCTCTGAATGAAGGTGAAGCTGCAGCGGAGGGTGAAGGGGCTGAGTCTGGGATCGATCCTGTCATGTTGCGTTACATGCAAGAGATACAGAAACGGAAAGAACAGGAAAAAGAGGTATGCTTCACTTCTAATACCTGACACATGGCATTAACACTTTCAATATATGAAATAATCGGTCCGTCTGTATCTCCTTAACACTAACATTTATACAATGTTGGACCAATGTTGAGCTTTATATACGTTTTAAGGATATTTTAAGCCAAATAGTATGTCACTGAAATGGACAATACAGTTTGTGGTAGATGCTCAGCTAGTCAAATACTCCAATTTAGAAGATGTATATTTTTGAAAAATATAAATATTTTTTGTCAATTGAAACAATTCAGCAGAGCAAGGGTTACCATTCACTGCTGACTTTGCAGGCTTCATGTGCAATACATGAAATAAAAAATCTTCAAATAATTTATTTTGATGTCGACATTTTTAATGGCATATAACGTCTTGAGACCAGTGTTTTTTTAGAAACGGTGGTCTTAAAATGTCCTAAATTTTCAAATAGCGCAAAATTTAACCAAAGCACTGATGACAATCATTACGATTTGGGCGTGTGTTATGTGTTTGAAGTTTGTGTCACACTAGAGATTTGTCTTGATTTTTGAAAATGATTCTGAAGCTTACAATATATCAGGGACCAAAGCTTTGGCTGTCTATCTGGTGTACAAAAGCAGTCTTCGTGTAGGTCTTACTTTTCATTTATTTGGTCTTATATGTAAAGTCTTTAAATGGCATTGAATTCAAATTAAAAAAGCTGCATTAACCCTGTAAAAGTTGGATTGACAGTACTGTAGAACCTGAAGTGGTCAGCCACCCTATGAACTAAATAAAGGTGGCCTTTCAAGACAGGAGGTTCATTTATGTATAAAATACTCCTTTCAGTAATTCTCTCACATTTCTCCACCTGCTCTCATTAAATATAAATTCCCTGATAACCCAATGCCATTCTGGCAAACACACAAAGTTGATCCCGAGTTGATCTTCACCAAACTTTCTAAGATCATTCTCTGACTAATTATCCTGTTTAGGTTGGAAAACTGGCTATTTTGAATATCCAAGATGGCTGACAGCACTTTCTGACAATCTAACGTAAACTTTCTAGTCTCCGGTATTTATAAATCTAATCGTAGCGAAAATTGACGGATTACCCTATATTAGTTTGAAAATTATCTTACCCTGTTTCAGTTAAAAATTGGGCTAATTTGAATGTCCAAGATGGCCACCACAGCAATTTTTACAATTCAACGTATTAAACACTATAATTGCAAATATTTATCTGATCTTCGTGACTTTTTCTCAGTTTATTCTCTGACAGACTACCATGTTTAACTTAAAATTGGGCTAATGGACATATCCAAGGTGCCGGTTAAATTTGACATTTTATTACAAATGTATGCAATTATACTGCCCTATATATATATCCCCATTTCTACTGTAGAAGATGGAGAATTTCGTATTCGCCATGCAAATATAACTGCCAAAAATACCACATTTAAAATGAGCTTTTGAAAAATGGTCGCACAGATTTTCGCTTGATGGAATTGTGTACAGTATCCTTGCTGAGAGAGACCATATATTTTATTATGAACAGCTTTGATCAGGCTTGCTTTTGATAATATTAAATTGCTTTTGCTCAATAGTAATGTTAAGATGAGGAGAACCATTTCCCATCGCCCCATAAAAATGACCAAATAAAAAATTTCATCAAATGTTCCACTGTATAATGTAATATTTTTCTTATTTTTTCTCATTTGTTAATTATTTCAGGATAATGAGGTAAGAAATATATTGTAGTTGCATTGACAATGCTTGCTCCCTTCCAGGCTCAGTACACTATTATGGTTCTTGTTAATGGCTGCAATAAGATACATCTTTGGGGATTAAAGGGACATATGTTCCACTTTACAAAGTGGCAGAAATGTTCCTTAATTGCCGGGGATAATGTAATAGACAGCTTTATGTTATGTGGTGGCATGTGGTGTATCCTACAGCAGAATATTAGCAGTATAGTTCAGTGTTAGTACATGTATTTACTCCTTAAATTGTTATTCGCCTCTATAGCTCTCTTTAGGCTTTTTATTCAACTTCCAGCAAGAAAATGTGAAGGAGAAATTAGGATTCAAATTGTTAAATTGGAATATGTTTTGATTTAAATTGTACAAATAATAGTAATTTTTACATAATTGAAGTTGTGGGTCACAGTTACAGCGAAACACAACTTAAGTGTGGAAAAGTATAAATTATATAATTTGACAGATTTGCCGACATGAACTTTGTGTTAAAACAGAACATGTGTTAAGGATTTAAACAGTCATGGCATGTTCTACACTGACTAATGTTACATTGGTAGTAAAAAATACAGTCGATGAAGTAATTGAAGGTCTTATGTGGCACAGGATGTTTGACAGATGACTGTCACAGTCTTGAACTATCTGCTTAATAAAAATAACGTCATGTTTTTTTAAGAAGAGTACATGTAGTTTATTATAGTTTTGGTGGCAGAGTTAATATAGAGTTCACTTACCCCGACAAGTTTGCTATGCTATACTCCCCAAATATACACTGCATAACATTGCTTTTAAATTGTACAACACAATATATTTTGTGCCAACACTGTCGTGTTATACATGTACAGCAGAACCTGCTATGAGCAGCCACCCTTGTGGCACAGGAAAAGTGGCCTTTTAACGCAGTTGGCTGCTCATAGGAGGTTCATTTACATGGTAAATGTCATTTTGGGGAATGGGCGAGTGGCATGCTAATAACTTGGGAGTGGCTGCTCATAGAGTGGCTGCTCATAGCAGGTTATACTGTACCTAGTACATGTATAACAAACCTTTAATAAGAACTGATCAAGTATGTTATAAAAGATATTAAATAAATGACCAAAATTTGTTGCATATACGGTATGTCACATATCAGGGTTGGGGTCAGGTATGCGTGACTGTACCTACTAGGTACATGGACACTGGAAATGTTGAGGTACAGGTACAAGGTTTCATGTATCCAGGTACAGCTACTCTTAGCACAGTCACAGGTACTTTTAGGTACTTTATAGCTCCGCCCACCAGCCGGTATCAGCTGTGCTGTTTATAGTTCCAATAATAAATCGAATATGCTTTCTATTGGTTAATCCAAGCATGATTTTCATATGGAATATTACTTTAAAACATTCAAGAATAATCATAACTTTGTGTTTAAAAAATATTTTAGTGCTATAATCTGTTACAATTATAATATGATATTTAATAAATTTATAGCACAACTTGAAGAGAATTAGGCCCAGTTTTATTTTCCAGCATTGTAGAATATTTATTACTTTGTACATAAAAAATAATTGTTTGTGCTATAATCTGTTGGAATTATATTACAATATTTACCTAATTTTTATTAAAGAGTAAATATTAAAAATAGATGATTGAAACATCACCTGCCAGACATGACGCAATATTTTATAATATACTGCATATGTTGACCCAGCAGTGTATTCTACGGCAACGCTTGTCCAACACTAAACCACTATTGAGCATAATGTATCATGCTTGCTGTTTGATGAACGCCGTGAGAAGCATGTGTGCGTGTTTAAGTTATCATATGTGATGAGTACTGTAACAATTTGTGTTGTAACGATGTTCGTCTGTACACTGTTAAACGGGTTACGTGTATAAGCAGAATAGAGTGTTACGCCTAGGTTTGCAGACTGATCAATTTTTAAAACTAACACAGACTAACGCCTCACAGTTTTAGATTTTGAGGCATATAAACTGGACACTGGGGCATAACCAGTGATTATGCGAGTGCGTAACAAGATATGGACATCCTTCCACAAAAGGATCCCCCGGAAGCAGATAAAGGAGGTGTGGCTACCTTGCATAATGCTCCAAACACCCCTAGTTAAGTCACCCATCACACCCCCCTCATTGGTCTGGAAGTGAGTGGTAGCACCCGTCTCCTCTATCTATTATGAGGGTGCCTATGTTTTTTTTTGTTACCATACATTTCTGGCTGCTAAACACTAACATAACCAAGTAAATTTAATTAATGGTACACACATTCGCCTGTAAACTGTTATTTTAATTCAGGTGTAATATTGTCAATGTGATCCGATTTACAGGAAAACTACAAGAGTTGGCCTCATCGCTCTTTGTACTGGTCCTAATCAGCCCTGAAGTCGCATGAAAATATTCAACAGAATAATTCTAGGAGCCGCTGGAAATAAAAATATGCTGCTCTCCTATATAATGCCACACTTCAATTATTCTCAATATTTCATTGTACATTACACTCAGTATTAGTGTGGTCTGGCTACAGGGATAGTGTAATTGTACATGTACCTGATATGTAGGCCTACCTCATTTCTTCAGGTACTGGGTACCTAACGTTGCCACCATGTACAGGTACTTCATGTTCATAAGAGTCAGGTACAGGTACTCGAAAAATGTACCTGGGTACAGGTACAAGTACCTGACCCCAACCCCGTCACATATGACATCCTAAAAAGGAATCATAGTGTAAAACACATCACAATATTGTTGAATTTTGTTGCTTTTAAGTAATTGTATCCTCTCCTACCAAATACAACTGATTAATTATGATTGCTGCTTTTCCTTTACCAAAATACCCCATGCTTCATAAAATACCTTGATGTAACCTTTATTTGAAATTCAAATGCCACTGTAAACGAAGAAAAATATAAAGGAGATATCTTGTTCTGCTTAAATGAAAATATGCTTTCATAATAAAATGTGTACCTTTAAAAGAACAAGTAGATCTTGACAATTCTTTAGTATATTTTTTTTAGAATATCAAAGGTCTTGTTTAGAAAAAAATTGGGCAAACTGGACATATTTTAAACAATATAAAATCAATCTTTATAACTAAACAAATCATGAATCTGTCCAGATATCATTACCACAAGGACACATTTTAATAGATCTATTACATGACATAATAATAAACTAATCATCTGAGCTATCCTTTTTTGTAGATACAAAAGAAGACTGTTGAAATATGGAACAAAGGTCGTGTGGTGAGATATATTTTTCTAAATTGACTTATATGTGCACATGTTATAGGTTACTATTATATCGGTAACTATACAATTTTTATCATCAAACTGGTTTAAAAATGTAATTTAAATTTAACCAAAAATATTTCAGAATTCTGAAAAGAAACATTTTTAAATGCTGTCTACAGATACTGTAGTTTTAGTGTAAAAAACGGCCGATATTTTTCTGTGTACTCAAATGTTTTTATTTTGTTTGCTTATAACAGGAGAGGACGCCTTCTCAATCAGAACAAGACTTATCTGTGGCTGAAGACGACAAAAGGTAACATGTGTTTCTGTGATCTACTTTTAATCGGCAAAATGTTGCTTAAAAAAGAGTTAGAATACAGATTCTAATGTCCACTGTGAAATATTAGCATTTTTCACATAAAAAAAATAGATTTAAATGCTGATGAGCAGAAAATGTATTTCTGGTCGTATATGTACAAATATTATGATTTTCAACTCCTTCATGAATCGTTTATTAAGATATTAATATGTTCCCAATTGATCAATATATTTATATAAATAATTCTACACCATTACAGATCAAATATATGGCTGATAAAGATTTTTGTAAATGTTTTTACAATTTATTACAATATATTTTTCGTAATTCTCCATAGTAATGAATTGGAATGATCTCTTTACAGTAGTGTAGGTGGAGAGGGTGACGATTTCTGGTAGATAAACCAAAAGATGAAAAGGGAACATCATGGAATAACCAGTGAGACTTCAAGCAGGTCTTCACCACAAGATACCCCAATGCTCGTCTAGTCTGTCTCAGATGAAACTTTTCTCTTAATTGAAAGCTGGAAATGTCCTGAAAGAAATCGCATATAAAATAGTGTATTCCCACCATGTAGAACATGTCCTCATTTTCAATTTATCAACTATTCCGAGTCACACAGATTTAAAAAAATCATCTTCTAAAAATTCTGAATATATACATGGTTGAGTGTTTAACTTGTTCTATGGTCGCCTATTCTAAATATGCTGCGATTCTTCCTAAATTTCGCTACATATTTCACTTAGCTATTTACATAATTATATATGTATATCTGCATCGATACCTGGATCTAGTTATAGAAAAATGCGACAAAGAAGATTCTTATGGTAATCGTACAATGTAGAGAATTGTTTATATATATCATTTGTTGTGCTCGCTCTAGGCCTACACATAATCATGGCACAGAAATCGTCGACATATAGCACAAAATAAATAGTTGATCTCTGTCAAAACCAACACAATTTTTAAAATGTATTATAACATTTAATCTTTTGTATTTAATTTGTAAGAAACGGCAGAAAGTGCGAATGTAATATGTGAACAGGTGAGCCTGTAGTTAAAACGTACTGTTATCTGTAGCTGGTATATATCTGTAGACAAACGGCAAATAGAATGTCCACTCTATATAACTGCGGCCTTATCGTTTAATTCAGCAGCTTAGACATATCAGCACTTTTTGATTGTTTAAATAGATAATGAGTGGATAATAATTTATTGTTATTGCCGATACAAATCGTAACTTCAAATGAACAAATAGATTTTTAAATACTTCTGTCCATTTGAAACAGAGAATAACAATTTTTGAAGAGAACATATTTGTTATTTGAACGATATATCTATGGGCGTCAGTTATAGCTTCACGGTATAATGTCCACAAATAGTACAACTCTAAGAAATTATCACTTTTCACCCATCATCGAATCCCGAAAAGAGTTGTGCGCCTTTGGCTCAACATTTGGTCGACGTCTTGGTTCTGGTCTGCAGGTTATACTCAGTTGTAGTATCACTCCACATATCATCTATTGTCCTCCCTGTACACATACATAAAAATCCCTTAATAATCTGAATAAATTTTAATCGAAATCTATATAAATGTCATCAAATTAGCTGATTCTGAGCAATGTGGGTAGATCACGGTTGTCATCCTTCTGTGTTTGGTTGTGAATACGTTCTGCCTATTTCAACCATTATCCACAATGCTGTTTTAATGTTAGGCCATCGTCTGCGACGCTGGCCCAACATTAAAACTGCATTGTTCTGTACCATTTAAGCGCTAAGTGAGACTACAATTGTTTTCAATCTTAGCAGGTTAAATCACAGTTACTAGGAATGGAATGGGTACATTTGTAAATGATAGGTCTCAACTCAACAAATATGAGCAATTTTCACCCATTTGAAGCTGTGGGTCGCAGTTCTGGGACACAAATTCCAATGGGTGAAAATTTAAATAAGATAATTTGATTGAGAACAGGGCTAATCATGAAGTGTTAGTTCAAAATATTCTACAGGATGTAGAACTATGATTAGAAAATTTCGTAATCATTGAAAATTGTAAAGAAAGAGTTTGATCGTTCTGAGTGGTGTATTGATTAAAATGCATGTAATTTCCAATCGATCCCAGTATCATAATACATATCAGCCAGATTCAATCCGAGATGTGTACTGTACTTATTTATGTCAGACTGTGATATTCAATATAGGCAGTAGTTTCAATAAATCCTATTTATATTTAAATGCATTTGTTGTTGATAAGTTTTAACAAGAGTGACATTGAACAATCTCATACACAGGAGTCTGAGACCATCTGTTAAATGGAAGTCCTCATTATTGTTGTGTATGGATGAGAAAGTGTGGACATGATGGTGACGAGACAATTGACACCCCTTCCCAGTGAACACGACACATTAAGCCAATGTCGATTTAATGTTGGGCCACCGTCTGCAACGCTGGTCCAACATTGCACCTGCATTAGGTTATTATTATACTCTTCAGTATTATACATTATCACTCTGAGTCAGAGGCTGGTAACAGGTAGAGGACCAGTCGTTAATGGTCGCCGCGGCGCAATTTCGGCAAGTGTTTATAACACCCGTGCGTTACAGGCAAGGTACATTATTGTAGAACTCAGATCAATGTCAGGAAGTAAGATCAATGTCCGAAATCTGCGAGTTTAACTCTTGTTTTGTGCAGTAAATCGTGTGTACAAACAAATTGGCACATAGAAAATGCAAATTATGCATATAAGTTGACTATATCCACCACCTCGATTTTCACCAATTAAAGCATCGTATTTCACAGATTTTGCTTCCGAAGTGCATTTGTAAGTAGATATGTGTTGTGTCAATTCTGTGAAACTCAATAGCCTTGACTTCCATTGTTGTCACCGAGCTAGCCAATACAATGAAGTATGGGGGAGGGGGTCTTATATAATGCTAA
Source organism: Flabesymbios commensalis (assembly GCA_964017125.1). Classification (NCBI taxonomy): domain Eukaryota; kingdom Metazoa; phylum Annelida; class Polychaeta; order Terebellida; family Flabelligeridae; genus Flabesymbios; species Flabesymbios commensalis. The sequence goes on from OZ024913.1 coordinate 66,127,838, forward strand.
ATCTGGTATACACATGCTCAATCTGGTATAACAAAGAAAAAATGCCCGATATTATGGAGTAAAATGTACAGTTAACCAGTCATATTGGCCGACCGTTTATAAACGCCCGGGTGTTCATAAACACTCGCCGGAAGTGTGCTGCGAGTGCTTATAAACGCACAGTCGTTTATTAATGGGTGGTCATTTATAAACGGCTGGACCCGCACCTAGTTAAGCAGATGGGTGGGCATATAGTTAACACAAATTGTCCCAGTAATAACTACAGCTCGGTGAAATTGGATGGTTTGAAGCAAGGTATTTCAGAAATTGGAGGATTCAATAAGCTTTGTTTCCCGTCAACAGAGCATTGACCTATCATACAACATCAAGGCGTTATAGCCTGATAATACAGCAGTTAGGTGGCTGATGGCAGGCCTACGCGAGAAAAATGGCACCTATATTATAGCACTATCAGATGTGGCAAAGGAATTATTATTTGGTGATGTGGCAAGTCTAGTAGCAATACATCCGTGTCCAGAGATAATATATGTAGGCCGCTATATTAAAAATGCATCTGCACTAGTAAAGTTTAGCAACAATGTGTCGGTTTCTTGATCCAGATAGAGTCCATCAATTGCAGCTCCCATACAGCAAGCATTGATTCCAACAATAGTTATTCTACGATTCTATGTTCGTTGATGATTGTCAAAAATAAGAAAAAATACCATGATTACTATAAAACAAAATACAGGGTTTCAGGGAGGAACAACTTCTGAAAACTTTCAACATTTCAAATTAAAAATGATTTTATTTCGAGGAGGGAAAAGCGGCAAGAGTAGGCCTACAACTTGCTTGGAGAGTTAAGTTATTATCTGAAATAGAAGAATCAACTATGTACTGGCTACATTTCTAATTCTAACACAATGAAAGAACAGTATAACATTATTGGGTTGACTTCTCGCTGTCTATAGTCTACAATTTTACACGGGGAACAATTCTGGCGTATCCTTAAAATGCTGTGGCATAAAACAACAAGGCATTGCTTTATATATGCATATATTTTTTATTCCTGACAATCACTTATTGAACACAATGAAACCAATAAATTATATAAGCATATCATACATACATTACAAATACAGAACATATTACTGTGCTTCGTCAAAATTATTACATGGAAAGATATATCGCTTCAAAGTAAAATATTATATAATGTCATAGCAGCACAAAGTGTAAAGGACAATACAACATGCACATGATTCTGAAAATAAAGTGCCTCTAAATCTCATTGACTACAATATTTCACATTTTCTGCATCAGTCACAAGCTGCTGATATTTATAATGAGCTGCTTAGAGAACGTGGTGGTTCTCACAAATTCATACTTCTTTGTGAAATTATGTATTTGGGATAAATCCATTTGTGATAAGTGGACTAATGCATTTTAGCTTTAAATCTAAAATGCATTAGTCCACTTATCCCAACAGCACTGTTATTGGAAAGTGCATCGTACAAAAATAGATAAAGCTCCTTACAAACATGATAAAAAACATACACATTTTATGGCACAGCATATTGTATACCTGATAATAACTCGATGAATTCAATTATCAATATCTTTGTCATGATTGTCAACATTAAGCCTTCAAGTACTTTAATGAGATCTATTCTAGAACATCAAGACATTGTGAGTTGGCAGTCACCAAGAATTAAATAGACTTTTTCGACATTTACAAGAACATAATACAGGATTTCAATTAATCACCCCTTGGGCTTCGAAAAACCATGTCAAATTTATATACTTAACCCTTTGAAGCCTGAATTTACCATTGTCATCTTTATCCACTACAAGCTGCGAATTGCTGTCGCCATTCTTGACTTGTAGGGGATGAAGATGATTTGATGTGGTTTAAAAATTAAAGAAAATTGGAATGTATTGGTAAACCAGTTTCATGGAAATTTTTATTCTAAAACCCTTAGTGGTAGGAAAATTAGGTCTGTTTTCAGGGATGTAAAATGAGGCTTTAATGCATCGTGAGGGCTTAAAGGGTTAAGCCACTAGGATTCTACCTACAAACAATCAAGTCTTGCCTGTAATCACAGTTGCTTTTATAAATTATCAATACATATATACAAAATATAAAATTAACAAAAAATATCAACATATTTTCTCTGGTAATCAACAGTCTAATTTGATATACAATCTTTTGCATCTGTTCAATCGCGAAAATGTTTAATTGGACAAATTTCTTAATCAGTTAATAGCTGAAAACGTTCTTTCAGTTGTAACATCAGTGATTGAGAATTTTCTATTGATAAAAAATACATAAAAAAATATATATTAAACCCATGGAAGGTGGTAGGACCTGAAAATAATCTTAACAATCATTATATTTATGAAAATGGCATAAATGACATTTATTTATTGGTACCTTTCACTCAACACTAGGCTATCTATAGTTTTATTGCAGTAGCCTTTCCAAAAAATACCCCCGTAGGATTGACTCGCTGGTTGATTGTGCTGTTGGCCATCATTTTGCCCATGTTAGTGTTATCAAACACTTCATACACCTGATAACCACCAGTACTCTTCATACCCATATCTGATAGCTTGATGGAAATCATCTTGGGAGTTCCATCATCACCCAGGTTTAGAAAAACAAAGGCAAAGCTTCCCTCTGGTAGAATGGGTCGCGTCCAGATCTGAATGTTACCATTCTGAAAGAAATAAAACAACATGGCTTATTCCAAATTAAATCATTGAAATAAAAGATGCATACCAGGTTAATCCCGCAAAAAAATATCTGTCCTTTTGATATATTACACTTGGGAAGTTTTATAACATCAGGTCATTTTCTCCACCTTGAGTTGGTAATTGTGCATCTAGTTATTAATTAGTTATAGATGCGAGAAGTTTTAACAGAGAGACAAATATTGATTATCAATAATTTGCAATACCTGCTGCAGTAGAGTGCCTTGCTTTCCCATTGCATCCTGATTGATAGAAATCGCTCCTTTGTTTTGGAGTAGTGCTCGAGATGAAGGTCGAATGTTTCTAAGGTCAACTGACATCATGAGTGGTGAAGCCATTATACACCACATAGCCATCTGAATGCGCTCCTGGTCATTACTTAGTCCAAAGTCTCCAATCACAAGCTGAAAACATTAAAAAATCTTCGTTGGTACGCATTAAACGTCATGAAATACAAACTCTTCTTAACCCCTCAAATCAAAGAGTTGCCCAAGTTGTTTTTGAACAATTTAGAAGCATACAATAAAATTTACTGTAAATTTCATGCTACCCTATAATACAATTTGTTACTATTCAAGGACACATAAGAATCTAACTCATGAATAAGTAAGTACAAATTCACTATAATAGAGTTTAACAAATTGTAAGCACGATACACTAATTAATATTCAACTCTTTCCTCTAATGCATGGAACTCCCCAAAACTCTTAAGGTATTAAAATCACAGCAAAAGACTATGAAAATGTAAATATTGAATATTTTTCAACATAGAATAGGCACATGTCTTGACTAAGACGACACAGAAAAGGTATAAATAACACCAGCTGTTTAAGAGTCAATACTAAATACAAGTTTTTTTGGACTGCACCTAAAAAAGGTGACAGAAGTCAAAAGTAATTTCCCACATTAAAAGGATTAATAAAAATCTCAGCTGCCTATTTAAATCCTCACCATATCAGGGTCATTCCAGAAGCCAGGTCCTGCCACGGAGACGAAGTCACCATCATTTTTAGCATACTGGTTGATGATTCCCTGCACACTCTCCCAGCTGTCCTGTACGTCACCTCCATTACGTGCCAAGTTACATGCCTTAGAAAGACGAGGATAGTTAGGCTGCAATGACAAATAGAAAAGATACAAACAACTATATATAAATGGGTAAAAAGATATTTCAAAGTATTGTTTCAATTTTAATCCTTTAAATAAATTTATATTAACAAAAAACGATGCAGTTCTGTAATTTAAATAATAAGACTAGGTACCAAATTTTGATTTTTTTTTAAATATTGAACATCAGCAAAAAATAAGGTTGGGCTACATTTAGGAAAAGGTGTTAAAACACAACACTACGTGTAGATGTATTGTTTCTTCACACATTTTAAAGTGTTTTTATCGACACTGTGGTGCTTTGCTATGTCGCTTCTTCTGGGCTGAATGGTTGCTAGCCTATCGCCTTATGGGTAGGTCAGGCTATTGTTAATAACAAGAGTAGGAAAGAGGAGTACAGGTTGAGCAGCCATTTCATTTTAAAATAATCTTTCTTGCCGTTATGCCAGGTTAAAAATGGACTTTTGACGCGAAAATACTGGCCGATGGCCGGGTCATGGGGTGGCCTTAACAGTGAAAATGTGATCGGGAAATTGGTTTTGTTGCCGTTAATTGCGGTTGGCCGGCCATAGTGGTGACCGCTGGGACCGAGTTTCACTGTAGTTAGTAATGGACAGAGTAATAAAAAGGAGTAGTTAGTAAGTAATAGGCAGAGTAGTAAAAAGGACTAGTTAGGTGGAGTAGATAAGAGTGTTACATGTATATAACCCTTATACTGCAGTATAACATTGGTAGGTTGCCAACTCAGTAATTTTTGGTGTGTTTTACATCACAAATTATCTAATCAACAACTGATATCAAAAAGCCTCATATTCACAATAAAAGTATGACATTTTTATAACACAAACAGAAAGTGACCCTCAAAAACAGCTGAGTGGCTTTCGGCTACCTGTGTAGTTACTAGAGTTAATTTCCCTACAGTTTATTAATTATTTAATAGACACAGAACAAGACTTGAAATAGTTTAGTCAATTGATTCCCTCCAAAGTATTTTGAAAAATTGGAGAGGCAACTATGACCATCTTGAGTAAAAATTAAATTTGTATAGCTCCAACCCCTCCCAAAACAATTTCCGCAATTCTTTGGAAAACCTGGAGATTACTCTGATAAATTTAAGTAATTTATATTGAAAAGCCCCACCCATGTTATTGTTTTCAAGATGACTGCCACCAGCCACATTTTAAAATGAATTATAACCACAAATTAATTAGAAAGTGAAAAATATTGAAATGGTCAAATAAACATTATTTGAAGTATATCTGGTGAATTATAAATGCAAACCTTGCACTTCTGATCAATTTTTTTTTATTCTAGAAAGTTCTCAAAGTCTACCATTTGTTGAAATGGCTGGAAATATATTCCTCTTTGAAGACATGATGTAGATATGTAAATAGCTATTTCTAATAAATGAATGTTTTATGCATTACATTGATGACACAGAAAAACTTACTTTAATATCCTTTTTAATCTGATGGACTGCATATTCACATGACAGTACCATGTGGCGACCTGTCATATTCATGAAGAAACCCATTGGCGGATATTCTGGAGAAAATAAAGTTGTAAATTTAACTTGTGTGAGAACTTACTTTCAGTCCAGAACCCATTTGGTACAAAGCATATTCACATGAAAGAATAATCGGTCGTCCGGTCTGGTTCAGGAAAAAAGCCATGGGGGGATAACCTGACCAAAAAGGAATAAAGGTAAGCGTGCACAAAAGATGAAAAATAGGAAAAAACAATCTCTACATTTTTTACAGAAAAGCATAAATATATTTAGCTGCAGACAGTGGTGACAAGTGATATACATTTTGATCACTTGTCAATTTTTTAAATAGACTATTTATTATCTAAAAGTCCTTGCACCTGTAAATTCATAGCCAATTTTGGCCTAAGTGTAGTTATTGACACCCATCCAACAAAATGACATTATTTCATGTGACGTGGTGTTAAATTGTAAATCAGCAACCATCATTCAGTTTTGGTGTCGAGTACTACACTTGAGCCCCAATTTTCATCATTCATCAAAATTGATAGCACTTGGTGACTGGAGAGCGTTTGCCTCATTGCAAGGAAATGCTGTGTTCACTGTCGGATATGCGATTTAGCCAATTTTTAAATCAGGGTAATGATCAGTAGAGTCTTAATCAAGTAAGAATAGACTGGACATTTAAGAGAACATTTATAATGCTATACAAATTGTCTAATATTATTTATGAGAAAAATTACCTTTTTTTTTTAATTTTTATATTTCAAAGAAAAACTTTGGGTCTTCACAGATAAATACACAGATGCATCCGGCATTTCTGGGCCCTCCAAACTTATTAACAGCACATTTATTTACGATAACAAATAAATAGATAGTCACAGTCCTAAGTCAATTATCACCCACTCACCATCATCATAGCCATGAGGGTCAGAGTTACAGCCGTCAAATTTGAGCAGATCAACTCCCCATCCAGCAAACGTCTGAGCGTCTATCTGTAGATAGTATTCACTGCCAGGGTAGCCGGCACAGGTTTTGGTACCAAAATCCTCATAGATTCCCAGCTTAAGTCCTTTGCTATGTATCTGTTGAGAAAAGAAATTGATAACATAACCCTTAACACCATGACACCCAGGTAGTTTATATTTATTCATGTTAACCCTTTAAGTTATCTTCATAAAATTTATTCTACCCCCCCCCCCCCCCTTGAAGTTGTGTCTCGCTACTGGCACACACATATTCAAATGGGTGAAAATTACACTTATTTGTTAAATCTGAAACCAAACATTTGCAAATCTTGATGTTTAAACACCAATTTCATTCCCAATATCAGTGATTTGATCGGCTAATATAACGGAATAAAAAAATTTTAATTGTGATTAGCAGTCAAAGGGTTAACTCATTCAAGACCACGCTTTCAGAATGTATGAATCCTTCTGTGGACAGGTCATATTGAAAAATATACTATATATGACATTGTAAATGGTTATCACAGCTTCCATCTTATATACAAATAGATATTTCGAGGTCTGCCTGGTATGAATTAAGATGTGAATTGTAGTGAATTCTCAGCAATTCTCATCTCAATATAATTACTACATCATTATTGTGACGTATTTATACCACTTTTTAGGACTTCATTTTTTTAATACTGGTATGGGGTGCATAATTTTTTTTAATGTGATAGCCTTGGGGAAAGTTACGTTTTTGAAAACAAGTGCATGCACTTATATTCGAACATAAAATAATTGCAAAGCACCTCTAAAACATGCGATTTTCACATATAAGTGCATGCACGTTTATCATGTTTGTGCGCGGGGATACGGTATATTGTAAACAACACATGATAAGTTAAGCTTCAAAGCTTATAAGGTTTTTATTTAGACGGTGTCAACAGGATACCGAGTATTTATACCAGGGCTGGCACAGCTGGCTCGGTTTGGGCAGGACCAGTTTCCGGCTAATGTCATGATTATCATTTGATTATTCCGAAAATTTCCGTAATGATCAAGTAATAATGACCGAAACAGTTTCCGCTGGGCCTCCTACCTTGGCAATTTGCTCAAATAAATACATTTTGAGAAAATCTTCTAAATTGGCAGCATTAATCTTGGAAGTGATCCATTAGTAGTTTTAAATTCTCAGCCACCAGGTTGTGTTTCGGTAAAGAACAAAATCCTAAAGAGAATTTACAAATGTACTACAGTCTAGAAAAACTAATATTTACATAATCAGCGAGACTTTTCATGCCACTTGGGAAGCGACTAGCATCAGGCTGTAACCGACCATGACTGTCCCTGTTGTGATCAAGCCAGCAATCATCTATGTCCACATATTCATATCCAGCATCCTTATACCCCTCTTTCACAATAAGATCTGCCATAGTCTTGAATAGATTTTCACTGTGATATTAAAAAGTGAAGAAAATTAATGTAAACATGATCAATGAAAAATTGAATCAAATCTAACAACAAAGACAGATGTAATAAAAGTTATTAGTCTGCAGAATCTTAGAAATTACTAGCAATGTTTTTTGCATTACATAGCAAAATTTAAGCATGCTTTCAGCATAAAAATATTGAAATTTAGAAAAAAATGAGATTCAATCGTCCTTACAACTGTACAAAGAGGAACAAACAAAGAAGTGGCTAAAGTACATTATCATGGTAATGTATGTGTGAAATATGAAAGAAATCCAAGTTAAGCCTATTTGTTACATGATAAATTGTTATAATTAGACTAAAAATGTGAAACTGCTCCATTTATCATTCAAGATGGCTGCTTCTGAGATGGTATCCCAGGGTTCATTGCAATGCAAAATGATTAAATCTTTGGGCGAATGCTTGGCGATTTTTCTAACAAAAAGCTCTATTTCACGAATGTTTGGCAATTAGTCAACAAGAGCAATTTATTCATTCTTCGAGATCACATTTTTTATGAGGAAATCAAAAAATAAACATGTAGGTTGGCTAGACATACCCGATACAATTGTCTGGATCATTTACACAATCTGTGTTGCATCTAAATCTCTCCCAGTCCAACCAGCCCATTGGTGGCGTTCTGGCCAGACCATTATCAAGACATTCAACTTTGTAATTGACCAATGTCGCCAACATGAAGATACTCCAACATTTCATCTAAAAAAGTAAGCAAAAAGTGCTAATCAGACATTGAAGGACATAATGTGTAAAATTACCATTCATTAGATTTTGCGATTGGTGGTTTCACCCATTATTTTCACATTTGATTTACACAATTCACAGATAGGAGAGTTTTGGTTCTAAAAACTGAACTCCTCCTGGATAAATGTCCTTCAACCCTTACAAGGCTGAATTATTTTGTGTAAACCATGGAGACCAAAGCGGGTTTTTTTTTAATTTGAAATCATCATCATTGTCTTAGTTATATCTTTCCGCTTCATTTGGATACCTCTGTTATGGGTCTACGGCCATTTTAAATATTTATTCCTTTAGTGGGGGGATCATCTTTATACGTCAGTATTTGATGTCTACAGACATCAGATTAGTGTATCACAAAAATTGCTAGCGCACACCACCCACCAGAGCAGCCAGCCTTCCATTGGAAGTTTCTGCTCTGCACACAAAGAAGATTTTCAAATCTATCAAATTACACCGGAACCTGATTACACATCAAAGTCACCAGGCGTCTGACTGGACGAATTGATGCCACTGGTGTCAAATCAGATGATTTGATTTATTGACACCAGTCAGAGTGGCATCCATTCGTCCGGTCAGACCCCTGTCAACATGGTCTAAATCTGCCCAGGTAGGTAGATGCAATAAATTTTAAAATTGTCCAATAAAATTATGCTGAGCCTATTTTTGTAACTGCCGACATGCTAAAAGAAATATTTGACCACATTCCACAGTTTTCACTGAGCAAGAAAAATGCTGTGCTAGATCAAAATCTGAGCTAAATTATAAAAACGTCCAAAAGATGGCACCTCAATGTGGCAAACGGTTATGGGGGTAACAGAATCCAAAACATCACCCAGACACTTGAACTTTACGAAGCAGCTGAAGAAAACTACTGAGATGATGTCCCTGTTGAGTTTTCGTTTTTAGATACATCAGGGCACCCGACGAGTGCCCCGCAATACACTTAACAGTAGCAAATATACCACATATGCACATAACAATCAGAAATTTGGGCATCTGGCCTCCATTTTTTTCCACAAGGGGGTCAAGGAAGAACATAACTTTTGATGGATTCTCATCTTAATAGCTATGAAACTTACATTTTTACCCTCGGTGCGCCCCATGAGGAAGTGCAGGGTAGGCAAACAAAACTTCACCCAGGTTTTACCTTGGGTAACTAGTGCAGCCTTCCCCAGGTATCTCATTTCTTTGAGATTCCCACATTGTTCTGTCCAAACGGTCTTAATGATGTCCTCCAGAACTTCCTCATAGGGCAGTGGACATAGTCTATTAGCATTTTTTGCATTTTTTTACAAAAATTTTAAAAATGGCATGTGCGTGAAAAAAATTATCAGAAGGGGCCACAGCATGCCTGTTCCACTTACCTATTCAAGCATTTGTTACAGCTATCATGAAATTAGAGGCGAGAGCTGGCATCATTTTTCGTAATTGCGAGAAATCTGATGATGGGAACTCCCAGAACAGGTGATAAAAGTGCCATTTAAAACAAATAACTCTTTTAATTCTACAATGATGGCTTCATTTCTACCAGTAATCACCCTGGTAATAGTGAGCAAAAAAAAACAAACAAACAAAAGAAAAATATGTCTTTTATTGCAGTGTATCACAAATGCACATAAATCCTGAAAAAAACACGAAAAAAACACCAAAATGACTTTTTCGGACGTACCTAGCCCAGGCCATGGATTATTCAATACTTTGTTACAAGGATCATCATTGTGAGTACAACTGTTATTCGTTAAGTCAGCGGCCGGTTCGCGGTAGGCGCCAGTAGGCCTACAGGGAAGTGACACTAGAATAGGGTTACCTTCATATTCCCATGACCCCCTCAACCCACAACTCTCTACCCACAACCCCTCGACCCACAACCCCCTCGACCCTCAACCCCTCACCCACAGCCCCTCGACTCGCAACCTACAACCTCGGCCATCTGAAATATATTTTTTTTTAAATCAAGTTATGTAGGTTTAGTCTATAGTCTAGGTATTGTTCTTTTATTAGTATATATTATCAAAGAACTATATCAATGGAATGCTAGCTTTGACCGTTTCCGTGGGATTTCTGTACATCGATCTCCCGTCCAAGCAGACAGGGCCAGTCAGGTGGTTGGCTACTTCCGGTTTCACTGCTTACACTGACAATACGTTGTCTTTTCATCATGGATGCTGCATGTTTTAGCCCTGAAATTCATCTTTCTGATATATTTGAGGTATGTAATTTGATGTATAATATTATTTTACTTACCATATTATAATTTTATTTAATTATGTTTCCAATATTAGCAATATTGCCTCGAATTAGCCATGTTTGTACACACTCCCGTACATCGCCGCCCACGGCGCCGTCGACGGTCAGTCAGTCATGTCAGTAGGCCGGTCACGGCTACAGGCACAGCCTTAACCCAAACCGTGTCCGCCTCGCTGGTACCGGGGGTCTTACCTACATAACCTAGCCTCCTACCTATGCCTATTAAAATCCTGGATCCGCCCCTGCACTGTAGTTGAATATCAAACTCACCGGCTGACGTAGCGCAGAGCCAGCGCCGCGATATTGTGAGTTGACAGCTTCACAGCTTTGACAGCTACTGCACTGTGTTTGTAACTGTGTAGTCTAGAAGTCTGTCCGACGGTGACAGTGGAGCCTGTGAAGGATAGGGCATAGCCATAGGCCTAGTCCAAAATGAAAGTTAGCTTTTCGGACTGCAGTCAGTCAATTCTCAAGCAATTTTCATGAATTTTTGTAAACTCTATTTTCTAGTCATTTGGCATTGATCTTAAAATTTTTTTATTTTTTTTTTTATTTAGATGCAAATTAAAAAAAAATGTGAGAGGGCCCCCAGATGCCGCGAAAATCCCCCTTCCTTTAAACCCTGGATGCGCGCCTGAATTCCCATGCCTTCTGCGGGCATCCCGGCAACGCTGTGATTTTTTTTATACCTGGTCTTGGGATGCATTCCGAGAGCAGGATTTATTATTATTTATTTATTATTATAGGCCCCCTATAGTATATTCAAATAAACAAGTCAGAATCAGAAAACATGATAAAAGAAAAACTACATTGTGTCAAGGATCTGTTTTCTTCCACTGCTGTCTAGTTCAAAAGTTAGACCATTTGACATGTAAATGTCTAGTTATGATGCTCCTCTATAACATGTATAAACCCTTTTTAGAACTTCATTCTGGTTTATTCTCAGAATTGCGTTACAAAAATGTCATGTCAAATGGTCTAATTTTTTTAATGCTGAATGGAATTTTGCTAAATTTTCAGGGTTGTTGCCAAAAGACTAGATAGACTAATAATGATTACAAAATTGTGCGACAATTGCTTGAGAATTGACTGATTGATATTTATTTCACTTAATTTATCATTTATTTTTTTGTCTACAAAGTTGGATCTCAAACTAGGCTTTAACCGATTCGTATTGATGCAGGGGTAAAGAAGGCTTTACAAATTTAAGCGTGATAAATTTTAATGATGTGGAGCGAAGCGATCAGGCAAATTTTTTTTGAGAGCTATCAAATATTTATTTAGCGCATGTCCTTCACACAATTATTTATTTCATGAAAATTCAGTCTCAAAATATTTATTTTACCCTTTCATCCCTGAATTTACCATTGTCATCTTCATCCACTACAAGCCGCGAATTGCTGTTGCAATTCTCGACTTGTAGTGGATGTAGATGACTTGAAGTGGGTGGGAAATTGAAGAAAATTGCTGTGTATTAGTAAACTAGTTTCATGGCAATTTCCATTCTAAAACCCCTAGTCGTAGGAGAATTAGGTCTGTTTTCAGGAATGTAAAATGATGCTTTAATGCATCGTGAGGGCTTAAAGGGTTAAAAATACTCTAGACCCCTACTCCCGTAGTGTAGGACCACCGGATATATATAGGCCCTATGCTAAAAGTAAAATATCTAGAGACAAATTTCGCACAAATATTTCGGATGCCCAAATTAGTGGGGTTTATAGTATAGACTATGGTGTATTATGATTTTTTTTTTATTTGCCATGCACTGTAGGCCTATTTTGAAATAGAAATATATAATTATAGCTGTGAATACCCCAAGAATAGGCCTACTTTTAATTCCTCATAGTTCTGGTGATGCTAATGCTAGATGTAGAGATAATCTAGATCCTATTTGATTTATTTCCTAAGCAGATGTCAAAATCATATCTGACATCTGGTTTGGACCCAAACAGATTGTTCACTATACTGTATCTGTATTTTGAACTATCCACATATTTTATGACAACAGTAAGCTTGTTGGATGTCTAAAATTTCCCACTAATAATGTGTTTTTTTTTTGTTTCAGGAACTACTCAGTTACAACAGTATTACACCACCTGCTCTGGAAGTTTGACTGGTCATCTTCCACTACCCTGTGCTGCTGATATTACAGTCTGCTCTTTACATCATTTTAAAATACAAACATTGATATTCAGTAGAACAAATTAATGTGAAAGCCACAACCACCTGTCTGATCAGTGTCTTTGTACATTGGTTAAAAAATAAAATGTAATAAATGTCTGAATGGTTAGAGATATATTAGCAGTGTCTTGTATATATACATGTACATATATCTCTTTTATTACTATGACAAATAAGTCTGTAATGACTTTTATTTCTGTCAATAAAATATCTGTCTGTCTGTCTGTCTATTAAACAAGAAAATTATATAGGCCTACATGGCTAGACTCAAATTGTCACTGCAAAAACCATAATGTATATTATCAGGTTTAATATGAGAGGTTAAAAACTACTGGTACTTGATATTAGAATATATTATGTCTAGGCAAAATTGAAATATATCATTTCAACCATTTTGGAAAGCTTCGCGGTTCCATTTTAATATGGCAGTTTATTCCTTGGTTGGTTTTCTAAGATTTTGTGTTTATATGTGTTTCACAAATTTTGGTAAAACCTTTAGTTTAATAAAATGACTAGCTTCAGAATTTAAAAAAACCCTGTGATTATCTGCTATGTTTTAATAGTTAATTGTCAAGATTAGTATCAAGTAAATTTTGAAAAATGGGTATAACAAAGAGCATATTAACTAAATAAATTGTCCAGATATACAAATATAGTGGTACATGTAGTGACATAGATTTTAAGCTCTCATAATGTTTTAAAAATATTTCATAGAATATTCATGTCCCACATTTTATGATTTATTTTATTATAGGCCTAGATCTACATAAAAGCTGTTTTTGGCTAATGTATAAATGGTATATATATTCATATACAGTTTATATTTTTTTTATTATACTTTTTATTTTTATCACACTGACATTTAGTATCATATTGAGTCTCTCTGTCAATGAACATAATAAAAGTTTTGTTATTATATTGATTTTGTTTCGTGAATTGTATTTTTATGATAATTATGATTAAAATGTGCATAATTTACCTGTATTTCTATCACTTGCCTTGGTACTCACATTTTGTTTTTCAAATTTAGGACACATATGTGGTCGGAAAAAATACAGTTTATATAAAGCCTGAAACATTCCAACGCGAGCACGTAAATTATGAAAAACACTTTTTTATCATTTCAAACGTGAAGGCGTATTTTCGCCTTCGATTTGATTTGCTTTGGCAGTGAAATATATACCGGTAGGCTGTTTGATCCTTTTCTGGATCACTTTCACAATGTTGTTGTTGTTTTTATATATTTTATAATGTAATAAGCTTGTATACCTGTATACAGTGTCTTCAACTGAAGTGGTCCACTGCCAATTTTTACCACTGCACTTATAAATTGTGAGCATTTCTTTTTCACCTTATAGGCCTAAAATAGCAGTAGTCTGAATTAAGTTGTTCATTTAAATTTCAAATGAGTTATATTGTGCCCCATGTTATGATAGGCCTACAGTGACCACTTTTGTGAAAATATGTTTCTTATCAGCCAAAAGCCTGAAAATTGTGTAAAATTATGTGGAATCAGTTTATTTGACATGTATTATAGGCCTAGTAAATTGACATTATTACATCCCTTTATAAAACCATTAAATTTACTCAATATATTTGCAACAAAAAATGTCAAATAGGTTCAGGCTTAACTACTGAAATATTCCATACAATAAATTATTATTTTTTCTTCGCTCGGCATCACCATGGGACTATAGCCCACCACTTAGTTTTAGTCATGGTTGTCAAACAATCTATGCTTGCCCTGTTATTGATAGTCTATAAATAAATTTAAAGTGAAAACAATAAAAGTTAAAATTGAATGAACCTGACAAGGTTTGCATTTCAAGGAGACTATGACCATGATGACCCTAACCCAACATTGATCCAGCATTTGTCCGGTGACACTGCAGTGGTAGGCCCCCCCACATGGTCATGGACCTGTCAGCTTTTTAATGATATTTAGATCTAGACCTTAGGGGCCTTGCAAACTTAAAAAAATTCCAGACATCCTAAAATTTGGATAGAGCTCACCCCACCCCCCATCCATTTTTTTTTTAACCAATAATCAAAGATTTTAATTTTTTTTGGTTTTCCAATTTTCTATCTAAAATGGCCCTGGGCCCACCCACCCACTTCCAAATTTGTTTTGGATGTTTTGGTTTTTTTTATCTTTGCAATACCCTTAAATAGTATTCACAGTTAGTGATTAGGGCTTAGGCTTGTACAACTTCTCGGAAATGTCTACTTAAGACGTCTGTAGGCCTACTATGAGAAGATTGAAAGACTGACTGACCGAGAGACACTGACAAGTCACAATCATTGACATTGAGACATGCTCAGAATGCTGGCGTATAAAGTGTGGGCGCCTACAGAAGTGGCTGACAGTGACAGTAGCCTGAGTAGGGCCTACATGCAGTGACTGTCAGAGACAGTGAGAAAAGTGAGCGAGTGAGAAGCGGCAGTCACCAGGTCACAGTCACAGTGGCTGCCCAGCCGCTCAACACGACAACAGGCTAAAAGCCAGGGGCATTGCCAGGCAGATTTCACGGCACACGCCGTCGCTTGGTGCTAATATTCAAAGTAAACCTCGGTTGACAGCGTGTTAATTTTGTATATTTAGCACCATCATATCATATTACATGTATAATGACTGCCAGTTGTCTCGATAATTTAAATATAGTGACAAGTTATTAAAAAATAACCATATACCGTAGGACTTGTTTACTGTCATGACTGATGACAACTTTAAACCGGAAATAACTAATTACCGGGTTTGTGATCGGCCAATGGACTCAAGTTCACTTGTGCGAAAGCGATGTTAGCATTCCACTGTTCTAATTCTGTGATATTATCAATGAATAGATTTTGTCCAAGACGTCGGCGTCTCATGCTTGTTGGGTGAGGACACTGCCCAGCAAACACGAAAGGTTGACTCAATTCAGATAACAAACCATAATTGGCATAAATATAGCCTACCTCAGATCAACAGATTTTTTATCTTGATTGATGTTTGTGGGTCGAGGGGGCTGTGGTTCGAGGAGTGTTGGGTCGAGGGGATTGTGGGTCGAGGGGTTGCGGGTCGAGGGGGTTGTGGGTCGAGGGTGAGGGTTCGAGGGGGTTAATATGAAGGTAACCCTAGAATAGACACCGACACGGCGACAGACACGCCTCTTTTTTGACTGAGCGATAATGTAATATTATGAGATAAATTCAATAAGTTTCGCAAATTCTAAACATATATCAAATTCAAGAAATCATTTTCACAGCCATTACCATTATGTGAGATAGATCTACGTCTATTTGTCACCGTCAGAAAATTCGAAAATGTAGTATTCACTCGAAAAGCCTGCTCAAAGTTGTGAGTTCGAAGTGTCTTAAAAATCATGTGACTCAACTCATGTATGTCATGTGATACCTTTTCACGAGATGGATAATCAGTTCAAATCTTTGGTGGCAAGCCAACCCGGCATTTGCTATTCTATTCGGCGCTGCGCAGTGCAACGCGGTGGACTATAAAATTAATGTGATTATTGTTCTTCCTGTCTGTCATTCTACTTGTTAGGCCCGGCCATAGGCCAGGAGTCTATTAAGTTTATTTTGCCTGAGTTTGTGTCCCAATTAAGGGAAAGACGGGTCCTGTGTGTGGGAAACGGTCGACATTTATGTGCACTAGTCCTTATGAACATGTCGAATAATGTTTGAGGTTGCTATGACCTAGCAACCTCAAAGTTGCGCTTTTAAAAAGTGCTAAGAAAAAATAATATTCACGATTATATTTGTGATTAGAGTTTTGGGTTTTGGTTGGGATAATGTTGGCCCAGCGTCGCAGACGGTGACACATCATTACATCAGCATTGGGCCAATGTATCGATCGTGTTATCTGGGAAGTGGCCTTTCTGGCGTCGGGGTAAGAAAGTGTCACTCGCATTGCTATGCGGCAGTAGGCCTACCCCAGCAAACACCGGACAATCACCCAATGCTATTTCAATGTTTGGCCAGCGTCGAATGCTGTAGTTTAACATTGAAACAGCATTGGGTGAATGGCATGTGTTTGCTGATGTAGTCTACTGGCGCAATTAAAGTAGGCCCTATACATTAGACCCAGTGTTGGATTAGTGTTTTGGCCAGCACCGAAGACGATTGACCGGCATTGAACCAGCGATGTGCTTCGGCGCTGGCCCAACATTGAACCGGAATTGGGTAGATAGGCCTACGTACATCGTGTGTAGGCCTACGAGTGTAGAGACATGCGGCAGCCTGATTCACTAGCAATAGCCTACAAATATTGAATAGATGTTGGCCAGCACCAGCGATGGCGGAATACACATTGAATATATATCTTATAACTTGTCTTCTTGGTTCTTTCCTCAATTATATCCTTGACATTTTGGATTCTGGCCCATGCATTGGACCAACACAGTTATATACATTACAAAATATATTAAGCCCAATTTTTGTCTATAGCACTCAAACAGACTAAAGCCGGGCCTCGGAGTTTTGGAACTCCTGTTCTAGATTTGGCTTTGCTTTGTTTTTATTTGAAGCCTATCAGACACAATTTTTTACAAAAAGCTCAATAAAGCTCAATTTATTGTTGACTTTATAAAGTCTAATTTAGTTACAAATACAGCTAACCAGCAAACACAAAACATTTGTACCGGTATAACATTCATACAATTCGGCCCAACGTCTTCGACGTTGGTCCAACATTGTACAAATATTATACAAATGTTTTGTGTTTGCTGGGTATAGAACCATAGATGTATACCTGGCATTTCCGATCACGACATCGGTGTTATGAACTCGGACTCGGATATTAGGCCCATTTATAACAAACTTAAACCACGTAAGATCTACAAATACAGCAAAGTTGACTGGGACACCACCAGGAATTAAAAGGACAAAAACTTTATCAGATGCCATTGTAGCTGGTATAAAGGGAGGTAAACTCACAGTTGAAACA
The DNA here is from genome assembly GCA_964017125.1 of Flabesymbios commensalis. Taxonomy (NCBI): domain Eukaryota; kingdom Metazoa; phylum Annelida; class Polychaeta; order Terebellida; family Flabelligeridae; genus Flabesymbios; species Flabesymbios commensalis. The sequence continues at coordinate 66,145,713 of OZ024913.1, forward strand.
GCATGGTGCATATTTAGAAACGGCCTACTAGATATACAAGAAAAAAAAGTACCATTCAAAAAGGCCACACAACGATTTAATCTACCCTGGTTTAACAACAATCTAAAGCGGCAGGTGCGGAAAAAACATTGACTATACTCAAAGGCGAAAGGTAACCCGGAGAAAATGCGTACTTATAAACGTCATAAAGTTAAGTACAGAAGGCAATATGATCGGCACACTGGGACTACGTCAACCAAATCCTGGAATAATCAGTATTGGCTAAAGACTCGAAGCCGTTTTGGAAATATAACAAATCCAAAAAAAAACAAGACAGTGTCGGCGTGGCTCCTTTAAAAGATAAAGGTAAACTGCACAGTGATGACAGATTATAAGTTAGAATACTGAACCAGCAGTTCAGCTCAGTCTTCACCAAGAAAGCTGGAAAATCATTCCTCACAGTGCCAGGTGAAAAAGTACCAGAAATGCAAGACATACAGATTGATGTACCTGGTGTGCAGAAACTGCTAAGTGACCTGAAAATAAAAAAAAGAGCAGTCGAGATAACCTAGCTCTAATCAAATTCTAGAGGAAACAGCGGGTTAAATTTCTCAGGCACTCGCAAGATCTTCCGCCTGTCAATACATACTGGTAACTTGCCCACAGACTGGTCGAGAGCTAATATATCTCAAGTATTTAAGAAAGGTAGTAAACAAGAGGCAAGGAATTACCGCCCAGTGGCGCTGACATGCGTATAATGCAAAATCATAGAGCATAATAGTATGCCATCGTGTCAGAAAACACCTTGATGATTATAACATCCTAACGTAACTATATACAACACGGCTTCAGGAAACGACACTCCTGTGAATCGCAACTCTTGATAACATCACAAGACATCACAGCCGTGTACGACAGAAACAACCAAGTTGACGTGGCAATACTTGACTTCAGCAAAGCATTTAATTGACATCGACCCATGAAGAACATATTAAGAAATTGGATCACTACGGTATAAGCAGAAATACTCATCAGTGGATAACAGCATTCTTGAGAAACAGACAGCAACATGTTTTGTGGTGAATGGAGAAACATCTAGTGATGCTGATGTGGAATTAGGTATCCCTCAAGGAACCGTCCTCGGCCCATTACTTTTCCTGTGCCACATAAACGATTTTCCAGATAGAGTTAAATCTACTGTACGCATGTTTGCTAATGAATGTTTGATATACAGAGATGTCAAATCAAGAGCAGACCACATCCAACTCCAACACAATCTACTTGCCTCACAGGAATGGGCTGACAGCTGGGGAATAAGCTTTAAAGAAGTGCTATATCCTGCGGATTTGCAGACCACGTCTACCCAAGCAGTTCAAATACCAGCTCATGGGGCAGGCATCGAGCCAGGTCGATAAAAACCCATACCTAGGGGCAATGTGGCAGCAAGATCTATCCTGGTCGGCACATATCAACAACATTTGTGGGAAAGCGAACAGCACCTTATCTTTCCTCCCACGGAATCTGAAATACTGCCCAAGGCAACTCAAATCAACAGCCTACACTACACTAATCAGGGCTGGACTGGAATACTCTGCATCAGTCTGGGACACTCATAGAACAACATATTTCGAGACTGATTAATTAGAAAAAATAAAGCGAAGGGCAGCTAGGATTGTGACTGGTAACTATGAGCGAAACAGCAGTGTGAGTGTACTGCTATCCGAGCTCGGCTAAGAATACCTAGAAATAACAAGACATAACCTCAGAATGGTGCTTTTCCTGAAGGTAAGGTGGTGAGGGGTGAAGTCATGGTTCCCACTGAACACATATTTCAGATTAACCAAAGTCAAACCAGAGCAGGAGCCAAAGGCTCATGTAATCAAATTCGCACCAACACAGAGACCTATAGACAATCGTTTTTCCCCAGAAATTTTACAAGCACTATTTGCTACTAATGGAGCGACTAAATTCCTCAAAAATTTCATTGAAAAATATTGTATAGTTTAAAAGTTACTCTATTTAACATGTAGCCTAGTAAATAAAATAAAATGTTGCCCTCTATAAACCCATTAGCTTAGTCTCAAAATTCCATTACATGTCAAATGAAATACTCCACGAAATTTTCAGGGCAGTCGCGCCATGAATAGGAAGTAGTGTGTGTAAAATTTCATGAAAATTGTATTGGTTGAGAATTTGACTGAGGAATCCGCAAAATTCATTCACCCTGGTTGATGAATTTAATGTGAATCTGATTATAGGAATTTTGTTAGGGCATGGCGGAAATCTGATTTGAGGGCACCTTGTGTGCGAGATCGGGTCTGATGAGGACAACTGAAAACACATGTCCAGTTTAATACTTTATTAAGAAAACATAAATTAGGCCTATGTATAATAAAAATTATATTATAAATCATCACTATATTATTAATGAATGCATATTTATGCACAGGGATGCGGTTGGGCCTATAGGGTCAACATTAAAATTGTCCAGTTTAATATCTTAGGATACCTTAGGATTTTTTTCTGGTCGCAGGCTATCGCATAAAATGACCGGCTCGTCTTGGAACTCCTCTCCCGGTTCCGGTTCTTTGGTGGTATTTTCTGTACTACATAATGTGTTTATTTACAGTGTGGTCATGGTCTGTAGTGTACTTAGTGGGTGGTTTTCCCAGAACTTGTCAAGTCCATTTTTAATACAGCCCACGTGAGACTATTCCACATTGTTGCTGCTCGCTGCATCAGATAGCTTCGCCGTATGTCCCTATTGGCATGATCCTTCCTTATTTTGATTGGGTGTTCTCTAGTGCTCTTATTTTTATTTAATTGTATAAGTTGGGATGCTACCTTTGAATCGTATATATTTATTATTTTGTTCCTGCCTATGAAGTAATAATGTGTATCCGGGTAAAGTACTGGGGCACACATTTTCACAATTAACTGGATAATTTTTATGCAGGCCCTACAGTATCCCCGTGCATAAACATGCATTCATTATAAGTGAAAATCAGATTGTTAGTGGTATTTTAAAATTGTTCGAATATTGCATGTAGGCCTACATGCCTGCGAAAAATAAGTGTAGGCCTTACTCCTGTAAATAGGAATTATTTCACTAAATCATACACCTCAATCGTCAACTGACAGTTCTTTTTAAATTAAATGTCAGCGTTTGATAATGCACATCAACCTCAGCTCAACAGCAGAATTTTAAAAATCATATTTTTGTTTAAATAATGTTAGTATGCCATACCCTGGCTGACCAGTGGATCTGAAGCTCCACTTATGGCACACCGTACGCCGCCCTATTTTAACATTCGGGCTTGAAGCCGTTTATTTAAATAGATATATAGTAAGCTTGAATCGCTACAGGTTACCATTGTCACATCTTTTCTTGGTCTAAGCAAGGGAAATAGAATCATGATTATATTTTCCTTGGTCTTAGTAGGCACTCTCAGCAGTCAAAGTTGTTGACGTCTCTCGGCATTTTACCTATTGAAGAAAGTCCTAAATCTATGTCTGTAGGCCTAAGCCTGATGAAAAGGATATTTTTAGTGAATTCTCCTGTACAGAATCTGTGCTCATATTTTATGTCAAAATATTTGTTAACTGGAAAGTACGGTAAATGCTACACAAACACTCACCTCTCCCCTCCATGAGATGTGTACACAATGTCGCCTGCCAATAGGAATACTTTTAGCAGGACAGCCGGCCAATCTCAAGCTTATTACGATATGTTAGAATTTAGAGTGGGGGACATATGACGTCAGCCATCTGCAAATTTTAACATGCGAAGTTGCAGTGTCTACGGCGGACAATGTAAGTAAATGCACACTCTTTGGTAGACAACTTGACATGGGTCTATGCGCCCTGCTCTCTGTACTATCAACATTTAAATTTTCTCAAAAGTATTCCGCTAGAAACGGAGTGGTAGACTCACTGCAAGATGTGTTGCATAGAGATGACTTTTAAATAGAAACCCAACCAAGCATATTTTAGCTAAGTTATTGACCAGGCTTTAGTACAACAATTGTGATAGATCCTATCTGTGATACTGTTGTATGTATGTAATCATGGTAATATGCATGTTTTCCTCGGTAAGTCTTGTGAGGTTTTTAATGAATAAATAAATAAATAAATAAAAGGGTGGGAGAGCAGGGGTTGTCGTGTAAGTGGGTGAGTAACTTCGTGTTTGGACAAGTTTTTCAATGATACCTGTATGTTTTCATGACAACGAACAAGCTGAACCCTCGTGGGCAGAAGTGTGGACGCGACTGTTCGCTAAGCTGTGATGATGCATCAAGCAGTATATGCCTAGTACAAGGAGCGATAGCATGATGATGAAATGCATGGCGACACGTTTTGAGCACATAGCAAACTAAAACGAAATTAACACAATACTTTTATCATTTTTTAATGAATTGAATTGCATGATCAAATTTAAAGCTCACTACATGATTATAATATAATAATAAAAACAAATACAAGAAAGAAACACATTTGTATACTTTGGAAAGTTTCGGCATAACAGTTCTTTATGTATTGATATGGTCTTTACACATTTTCACAATGAAATATATCTTATGGTAATTGTTTTTTGCATATTTTTACAATGAAATAATGTTTTATGTCATGGCCATCAACTTATATATAAGCGATTGTATCACCCACGCTAGAGCAGAATGATATAGCAGAGCAAAGACTTTTTTCGAGGAAGTGATCACTGAGATATATCACTCCCCGTGGATTTCACTATTTACACGTGGCTATATAGGCGGCTCCAGTAGCCAACCCCGATGATATACTTTAAAATACTATCTAAAAAATATATAACGTCCAACAATTTTTTTTCCGATTTCATTTAATTCTGATCTAAAGTGGTGTTTGTCTGAGCACAGCTTGTGAAGCATGAAGGGCGCCATGTAGATGAAGGTAGCTGCTCATCCGAGTATATTCGGAGATAATTACTGTATACCAACTATACAGTTCTTAGCGACACAACTTATAACTTGCTCATTATTTCTCATGATTTTAGTTCATGTTATATCAGGTTATGTAAATACGCACAAATTGGTTCTGTGCTTGTTTCATACCTGTTAAAATAAATGTATGCAATACAGAATGCCGTACTGCCTAGCTGTCAGTTGCACTATGCTGGTGGGTAACCAGACTGTCAAACATGAGGCAGCACATATTGAGCAGACACTAAGAGTGAGCACAAATGTAAGTTTCTAAATAGACTCAATGTAGGCTACTAATAATTATTATGCTGTAGTTTATATTTACTAAATGTTTCCTGGCAATGCCTAACATCACAACAAGCTCGACATGAAAGTGGATTAGACACGTACAAGATCACCTACATGCCATAACAGTACACACGTGTATCACATCTATGATACTTCATAATCATGCCTTCATAATGTATGCCATTTACGGATTACCTTCATATTTCGCAGAATCATAGGCATTTGTCTAGAGGGTGGTCAATGGTCATTTAAATTTTAATTGAACCTAATTGAATTCCACTAATTAGGGCGTACAAATCTTATCTACTATATATGCGTCCCTGAAACAGGCACAACAAACACGATATTGGGATACATTGTCAGGTAGTCCAGACGTGTGGAGCGAACAAAGATGAACAACGAGTTATGTAGTGTTTACAATATACTAACGGTACATGTATATGCATTATGACTGCATACAGGCTTATACAGAAGCAATCTGGCGTTGGTTACAGTCATGTGGGGGCTGAAAAGTGCCTTCTATCCTCAGTAGCAAGATCATATTGTCACGGACGTCAGCCCACGGGACGTCAATAAGTTCCCTTTTTACATGATCTACGGACATAATTGACACCTTACTTTAGTCTTACTTTCACTTCACCTTATTTATTACATAGTGATTTAGGGACGAAGATTGTACCAGTTCGTTACAACTGTGTTTTTATTTTTAACTTACTTTAATCAAACACATACGACTGTACCAGTGCTAAAAACCTGTGACTGATAAGGATTACATTGTCTGGTGCTGACACTAGCAGCCATCGAGTATCCCTGTGGGTGATATATAGCCCAGAGACAGCTGCTGTGATCCATCCTTAGTGTACGTGACATCTCATCATCGGGTGATGTTAATACATACACAGGTAGAGCAGGTCTGTCGCCATGGTGTACACACCTGTACATCCTTCACAATCCATGGTCACATTTACAGATTCACAGAAAACCAAGGTGGACGGGCACTCCTGAACTAAAAATGAAAGATTTACATTTAAGTATAAATCATAAATTTATAATAACTATTGGTTTATGTTCATATATAATTCCGTTTAGTTGCTATATTCATATTTCAATAAATATTTTGAAGGCATTCAAGTAGGCCTAACCATAAACCCATAAAGAGCAACATTATCATGGAAATAGATAATAAACATAAGTATTTTGTTAGATGTTAGTATACACCTGATATATCACGCTACAAAAACATTTTTTTGATAAGGATGTGTTCACAGATTGGCTAAATTTAGCCTAATATTCCTTGATGATACAAGATGTCACCAAACGGCAGTAAATAAATCTTGAAATTCAAATTTTATTCGGAAGGGGGTAGCGTGGCATACCACAACACTTCCCATGGAAAGCACCGCTGAGGCATGCACCCTGATTTGCACGTCATTGACCAACGGCACATTCAACTACACATTTTACCACCCCCCCCCCCCTCACACCCCTTGGAAAATCCTAGATCCGACCCTGGAAGCCTATTAGTTTAATATTACTGTGCATTCTCCACACATAGATATCGCTCAGGTCAACCCTCGTTCTCTTTAATATCTGAGGTCAGAATGAATACGGGGTAGTGGAATGGTTTCTAGTAGTACTTTTCACCCCCACCTGGGGAGGGTCATTAGGGATCTGTTTCGTCTGTTGCATGTTGTATGACATGGTACGGGAACACTAGTCTACAGCAATCATCCAAGGGAAGCTGCAGCCTCCACGTGTCTGGCCATAATCTTCCGGTGGAACAACCGACATTAGAGAAACCTCTTGATGATGGTGAGATGAGAGAGATGACACTGCCCTACAGACACAGGATTCGAAATTTAAACCCTAGAAGACTGAGGCCGAGCACGCTACCTCTCGGTCACGGAGGCTCCCCACAATACTAAGTTTCACGAGTGGTTGGGGAAGAAACATTTTCTTTCTTGAAAACCGCAGAGACCGGGAAACGAACCCCGAACCTGAGCGTGAAAGGCAGCGGTGATAACCACTACCCTAGGGCCCCAGCCCTCTCCGACCCGAGGATAGCTGAGCCGTGTTTTGAACAGAAAACCATCTCTACAACATTCATCTCATCAACATGATCATTAGTGCCGAAAAAGTGCCGAAAAACAAAAAACTACTACTACTATACTACTACTACTACTACTACTACTACTACTACAACTACTACTACTACTACTACTACTATTACTACCACTACTACTACTACTACTACTACTACTACTACTACTACTACTACTACTACTACTACTACTACTACTACTACTACTACTACTACTACTACTACTACTACTACTATTTAATAATTTATATGAAGCAATATCACAATGTTACCATGGTTACAGGCTTTGCTATTTCTTTGGCCATACCCCGGAGCAGAATCATCTACATGCAATTACAGCCGAAGAATCGTGAATTTTGTAAGTTTATGACATATTATATATTCAATGGAAATACACATAAATCACTGTAAAAACAACAATTTTAAGTGAATAATTGACGTTATACAGTTGTTTACACACTGCCCAAAACGTTCTAGTGTATGGTATCTATGGTATTGTGCATTCTTAAGAACCCCAGCAGAGTATGACATAATCCATTATGTCGCAATATTGCCATGAAGTGCAAAACATACTCTCTCCCTCATTTTCAAATAATATTTATTTGGCAAATAACCTTTTTACTATTACTCTGGTAGAAAATGTACAACTGCTACATAAATAATTTACTCTTTGTGTGATTTACCTGAGTAGAGCAATGAGCCCTGTTTAGATGTTGTAGGCACCTGATCACCACCGGCGTACCAGAGAGCAGTATGAGCACAGTGATGACTCTGATGATGATAACTGAAGCTCCAGCAGTAAGTATCCTCAGTACATTGTACAGCGCAGTCACGTTTACTTCCAGGGCGTGCGATACTCCTCGATTAATTCCCTGCCTGACACGTCCATTGCTACACCCCTCACGTTTAATCCATACTTCACATTGTTTCTTTGTATTTTGTCTGAGCCTAAAATTATAGCCATACATTGTGATGACGAATAGAAAAATAAGTAATAAATGTGAAATAATGAAAAAAATTATGCATACTAGACAAAGTTGGTAAAGTGGCTCAATAGTAATGCATATATTATCAACTAAGTAAAATAAATAAAATAAATTGCGTCTCACTTAGTTCTCAATAAGACGTACAAATGGTGTTCATTTGAGTGCGATATGGGGGAATAGAGTACTCGTCTAATTAGTAAGATGTATGCCTTTAGGCGAACACCTTGTTATATGTATTACCTCACACGATCAAGATTAACTAGATCTAGAGGGCTGATGCCGATGTAGGTATCATAGTGAATACTAGTGAATACTAGTGAATACTAGTTAATACTGCACAGTGTGTCAGAAGTCATGCAATGTATTTTTTTGTATAGTCCAATACCATTTTATTTAAAAAATACGTGACTTCAATTTTGTTTTGTTTTCAGGACGAAATAGCACACACCTGTTTTAAACACGCATGATTTTAAATAAGATAAGGAGGTTTTGATCCTGATGCGGTTTTGACGGTTTATTAATGGATTTTACGTTGGCATTGTTTATCGGTGTTTATCGGTGATGGGCCATTCAATATACCAAAATTGTTAAAAAGCCCTTGAATATACATATAAGGCTGTTCAGTTTGTTCTCGTTTGTTTTATCAAATCTGCAAAATTAAAACAAGATGCAAGACTAATAGTACCGGTAGGCCTAGGCCTAATGGTGGAAGACTAGTAAACGTTTTGCATAAAGTATGGTGAATAAAGTGACACAATGACGTTTTTGGACATTTTAGGTTAATATTGGAAATATACACGAGTTAAGATACTTTGTACATAAGAAATCGTATTTTGCGGGAAAGACGACATCCCTATTATTACATTCAAACTAGTACTTCACGTGGAGTTGATAAACAAAGACAATCAGTTGTGGCGGATTTAAAATCTATAACGACATAACATGATTTTATGTGAATTACATTATTTTGTATTTGTCATGAAAAAAATGAACTCAATTTCAAATCTCAAAAACACATTATACTGCGTACGTACGGTACTTACATTAACAGATGTCCATTTTGAATATACTTCTCCATGACTTTGCTACCAGTGGAGACGGAGAAAAGCACGGTTCTTCATCCACGTGAATTTGGAAACTGTCCACATCCCTCAACCAAGCCAGCCGACAATCACAGATCAATGGGTTGCCATTAAGGTACAAATCCGCAAGGCTAGAAGCCGCCATCTCATGGTGGAAATCTGGAGCTGTTTCTATTAAGTTATGTATTAGAATTAGTTTATCAAGGCTGGAAATCTTTCCCAGCCACTCGGGGAACCAGGTTGCTCCTTTCAGATTCAGTAGATTTCCGGTAAGTTGAAGGGCAGTCAATGTTGGTGCTACTTGTAACAGTACATCTGCAGGAAATACCATCAATCCACTTGAGTACCAGGAAAGATACGATAACTTGGTGCATCCCACAAACGTGTCGTTTTTAACAGATGTTATCAAATTTGCGCCAATGGATACTTTCTCCAGTGTATTTGCAAATGGCAGGTTGCCAAGAGCTGGTATGTCAGTCATAGAATTAGCAGCTAAATATAAGTCACGCAAATTGGTTAAATATGTCAATCGTGTGCTATTAAATTCCATTATACTGTTATCATTAAGAATCAGAGTTTCCAGCACTCCCCTTGCAGGCATTAAACTGAAATCCGGTATCTCTCCAATTGGATTCTGCGTCGAACTATTTTTTTCTAAGTTTTCAAAACAAGATAGATCTTCTTTCGTAATGCTGGCTATATCGTTGTTATCTAATACTAATGTCGAGAGTGTGTCACCAATACCATTGAAGTTATAGAATGTTTCTATGAAGTTACTTTTTACAATAAGTGTGTCAAGAACGTCCAATGAATTAAACGCGGTATGTTCAATTTGATTAATGTTATTGTCCGTCAATTTTAGATATGTTGAAGGTCGGGGTAACCAATATGTCGTGGTAAACCTACACCGGGAGTTCCGTTATGGGGTCACAACGGCCGTCGAAGGACTCCGCCCAATCTCGCCATCAAAACTCAAATATCCTCCTCATCCGTCTGGTCGACGGTATTAAACAAACCAGGAAACTGTCTTCTCTCTTGTCATGTTTATTTGATTAACATGCGATAACAGCAAAGCACAACCATCCGCGCACGGCACGTCTCTATGGACTTAGCGAGAGCGAGCTGCGGCACGTCCGCAGTCGCTGAGTATTACGCTTGAAGTGCGGGAATAATACCAAGGCCGCACCACACTGCTCTGTGTGCGCACGTCACCACGGTATGAAAACGAGGCGGTCATCCCCGTCCGCCCGCGTCCGGGAATCTGGAGATAAGCGCCACATTGACTGAGCGATGTCAGGATCCTACATTACCCCCGGCTGAGTGACAACGTAGGACCAAACTGACGTGTAGGAGACTGCTTCGTGCAAGTAGCGGGGTTGTCAAATATGTAACCTCTTATACTAAGCATAGTGTTCTTAAAAAAAAATATTGCGAGTGTGGTTACATTGTGGGCGGTTGAAAGCGCAGCATTATACGTGAATTGTCCGATCCTCTTAACACCAACTGTCCTTTATATATTATTCATGTGCTGCAAGCTGCGATCAACCCATTCATTTAATTAACAGAATTGCTATTAATGCTTTAGCAATGAACTTGCTAAAAGAAAATGTCTTTACATTTATATATCTGTACACAATTCTGCCAGGCCTGGCATATTCATTTACAATTTAACAACATTGTGATTACGAGGTATGCGGTTGGGCCCGCCATAGACGTCATTGGGCGCGACTATGGCGTGAACCATCTGCACAAATCGAGCAGGAGTCTGGATTGTGCGTCCGACTCTAGTTTTTCGCACTGTTTGGTCGGTCGAACTTTTTTCGCAATTAGCGATATTTGCATGTTTGCTTTTTGTCGAGTCGATTACGGCGTCAGCAGCACCCGGGGTTTTACCCCGTAGATGTAAAGGTATGCGGGAATACATTCGTAAACCACCGCCGTTCCCGTTAGCGCGGGACGCGGCAGGGGCTCGCGAATGCGGCGCTACGTAAGTATTGTCTCTGTTGGACAAGTTGACTTTAACATCTATTTGCTTTGGGACTGTGGCCGATTTTTGATTGCTTCTGACTGCCGTCGACTTTTTTGTGTTGACTCTCGTCCCGCTGGACGTCGGAGTGTCCGCACTACCAGGTCTAGGTGGACCCTGTGGATTCCTCCTAGATGTCCTGGTAGCCGTCGACTTCCGTGGTTTGCTTGGCGGTTTACGCTGTGTTGTCGTACCTGTCGTAGGCTCGCACTCCATGTGAGCGGGTTTAACGCGATCTAAGGAGACTGTCTCAACCTTGCCTTTAACTAGGATTTTCATACTCTGCCACTCCTCGCGACGACCTTGTATGGTCCGTCGTAAGGGGAGGTCAGAGGCGGTGCAATTGCGATTCGGCGCAAGAATACATGAGTACATGTAGCGATTTCCTTGAATTGGAAAATGTTGTGTTGTTGTGTGTCACGTGGCGGACATAGACGGAGACGCGACATGGCTACGCGTAGCTTGTCTGAATAATTCTCCAAATCAGTGTTAGCGTCGACGTTGTACTGATTAGTAAACTCTCCTGGGAGTCTAAGGGTTGTCCCGTAAATCATCTCAGCAGCTGACCTGCCCAGTCTCTCTTTCACGGCTGAACGAACTCCTAACAGTACGGCAGGTAACGTGATAGTCCACGGATTCGGTGACTCGTGCGCCATAATGGCGGCTTTCAATTGACGGTGGAAACGCTCGACCATGCCATTCGACTGAGGGTGATAACTTGTGGTACGATTCCGAATAATCCCGAATTGGTTACATAAACTATCCCACAATTTGGACTCGAATTGAGCGCCCCTATCAGTGGTGATAGTGGCAGGGGCACCATAACGTGCTATCCACCCGCTGAAGAAGGCATCGGCGACCGTTTCGGCTCTAATATCTACCATAGGTATAGCTTCGGGCCAACGTGTAAAACGGTCGACGCAAGTCAGTAGATATCTAAAACCATCGGCATAAGGTAAAGGTCCGACTATGTCCACGTGGACATGATCGAATCGCTCGGTAGGTTCAGTGAACTTTCCGAAAACAGGAGTGTTATGACGTGAAACTTTAGCGGTCTGGCAACCCTTACAAGTACGACACCATCTAGCAATATCTATATTCATGCCGTGCCATACAAATCGGGTATTAATCAAAGGTCTGGTGGCTCTATGCGATGGATGGCCTAAACCGTGTAAGTTTGAAAAAACTTTTCGGCGAAATTTCGCGGTAAGGTACGGCCGGTTGTGTCCCGTGGACACATCACACCAGATCAATTGATTATCAAACGATTTCAATAGTTTGAAATTCATAGTTGATGTAGTCGAATGTCTCAAACGTGTGAATTCCGCGTCATTAGCTTGATCGAGACTTAACGCTTTATAGTCTATCACTGGGCCATCGTGTATCGCTGACACTGATGGTCGTGTCAGCGCATCAGCGACGAAATTTGTCTCTCCTTTTACATATCTAATATCGGTGGTGAATTCAGCGATGAACGCTAAATGACGTGTTTGTCGTAGGGATGCGCGCTCAGTCATAGATGACATTACGAATGTTAACGGTTTATGATCAGTATTAACGAAAAAATTTCGTCCTTCTAAATTGTGTCTGAAATGTTTAATTGTAGCGTATACTGCCAAAAGTTCACGATCGAACGCGCTATAGCGTGTCTCTGCTGGGTTCAGCTTCTTGCTGAAAAACGAAAGCGGCTGCCACATACCGTTTAAAAATTGCTGCAAAACGCCACCGACGGCGACATCACTAGCGTCACACGTGATGTTAAGCTGGGCCGTAGAATCTGGGTGCACCAGAAGCGTAGCGTTTGCCAGTATCTGTTTGGACTCGGAAAATGCTGACTCTGCTTCTTTATTCCACTTCAAATCGAAATTTGATTTCGGTGACAATCTGGTATGGCCTTCGTTGGCAGAAGTCAGTAGATTATTGAGTGGCGTCAGCTTCGCGGCGCAATGCGGTATGAAACGGTGGTAATAATTTACCATTCCCAGATACCTACGCAATGCTCGTTGCTTTTCGGGTTTATTGAAATTAACGATCGCGTCAACGGCGCTAGGTAACGGCGAAATGCCTTTGGCGCAAACGTGATGACCTAAGAAACTTAATTCAGATGTTCCGAACTGACACTTTTCAGGACCAATAATGATTCCGTACTCCGATAGTCGAGCAAAAAGAATTCGTAGATGTTTCTTATGCGTTTTATGATCTGGGCTGGTTACCAGTAGGTCATCCAAATAAACAAAAACGAAATCAAGTCCGCGTGTCACGTGGTCTATAAATCGCTAAAACGTTTGACCGGAATTTCTCAGACCAAATGGAGTTCTAGTGAAATTAAACAAGCCAAAAGGTGTGGTAACAGCAGTCTTGTGTACGTCGGACGGTTCCACCGGAATTTGGTAATAAGCCCCAACTAAGTCTATCTTCGAAAAAAAATTTGATCCGGCTAACCGCTGCGTAAAATCGTGAATATGCGGAATCGGATAACGGTACGGTACGGTCTGTGCATTCAAACTACGGTAGTCCCCGCATGGTCTCCAATCGCCGTTTTTCTTTGGCACCATGTGAAGCGCTGAGGACCACTCGCTGTCGCTGGGTTCAATGACCCCTAATTTAATCATATCGTCAAATTCGCGTTTGGCGGTAACCAGCTTATAGGGAGCCAAACGTCGTGGTCGAGCAAAAACCGGGTGACCTTTAGTCACAATCTTGTGAGTTATGCCGTGTTTGACGGGCTCACCCTTTGTCGTAGGGCGTGTCAGTTCCGGGAACTGGCCGAGGACTTTAGTATATTCATTTTGAACTGTATCAACTCTGTTCAATGACAGAGGTTTAATCGAAGATAATGAAGCGGCAATGGCTAAGCCTGTACGCATGTCTCGAAGACATCTGCTTCTCAAGTCTACGAGCAAATTGTAGTGGATTAAAAAATCAGCCCCGATTATGGGTTGCTGTACATCTGCCACTATGAACGTCCACGGATATTCGCGCTTTAAACCGACATCGACGACGCGTTTACAATTGCCGTAAATCTTTATAGTGCTGTTATTAGCTGCCACCAGGGGGAGACTGTCAGCGCCTGAAATCCCGTTAGCGCAAGATTTCGGCAGAACACTGACAGCTGCGCCCGTGTCGATTAAATATCTGCATTTGTGTCCTTTATCTGCGACATATAATAACTTAAAGTGAGATAACTGTGGAGATCTAGCGTCCGCGGAGTCATGTCGCGTCTCAGTTATACCGCCAGATGCAAGAGTCGCAATCTTGCTCTGGCTTAGCAGTTTAAAGAAAATGCACAGGGGCTTCTGCAGGTGCGTGCCTTGTCACCGAAAGTCTGGTGAAAATAGCAGACAGGTGCATCAGCTGAATTCAAAGTCTTAGCGGCGTCATTTCTCTGTGTGTTCGGCGGCGGAACGAAAGGTCGAGCGGTTGTTTGCAAATTCGTCGGCGGAGCGAAAGGTCGAGCATTATCTTTAACGTCTCTATATTGACTATTTTGGTTACTAATGAAACCTGAGGCCTGTACATTTGGGGCAAATGCAGGCGCGTGAGCGTAGTTATTTGCTCGTCCACGTCCTTTATTTCGTTTCCTCTCAGATGTTGTTACTGTTTCTAATTTCTTGAAGCGTTTGGATAGATCTTCTAACAAACCAACTAATTTGCTGGTCTCGTCGACTTTGATCTCTGCGACCCCCGGCTTACTCTCTTCAACGTCTTGTTCTGCAGCCAGTGCCCTGTCAGCCAAAACGGCAAAACTTTCGAGGGAGTCACTGTCGGGTTGAGTCGCCAAATGGGCTCTGATGGAAGCGGGCATCTGTCGTATGAACGCTTGCCGAATTACAGCCTTTCCAACAACAGCTTTGGTGCCGAAACCTGCAGTCTTCTGCAGACGCCTCAGGAACCGCGAGGGAATATCACTTCCAATCTTCTCGCCAGAGATAAATTTATTAACCCTTTCAGGTGTTGTCAATCCTCGCCTCTCAATTAGTATTGCTTTCAGGCTGTCATATTTGTTTGACCTGAAAGGCTGCAGCAGCACGTCTCTCACGTCTGATGCAATCTCGCCAGAAAGTGCAGCGCAGGTTAGGCTATACCTCTCGTCGTCATCATCGATCTGGTGGAGGGCGAATTGCGTCTCGATTTGATTAAACCAGAGCTCCACATCAGAGGCGTAGAAAGTTGCGATTCTAAACTTGGGCAAGTTCGTAGCGCGTTTCTGCGGCTGTCTACCAAGCGGTGAAGAACTCCTTGATGAGTCACTCCTCGAGTGGGAATTCAGACGTCTATCCCGAGCAATCCGAGCGAAATCAGCTTTGAGGCGTTGATATTCCTCGTCAGCGGCTCGGAATCGAACCTCATTGTCTTCACTGTCGGGATGATAGCTATCTTTGGGTCTAGCACCCGCACCTTCTAGAGGCGTTGCCATGAATCCTTCGCTGTCGTACTGCTTTGACATGATGAAGTAGTGTTTGTAAAATTATTTAATTAATGAAGCATCTGGGATAGCTGGCCTATTGGCTCTGTTCCTATCCCAAATGTGTTTAAAATGGCATGTCGTATTAACACATGCCAATTATTTTTGACGCGCCGTGCGCGGACAGGTTGTGCAATGCCGTAAAAATCAGATGAAAAATGTCTGTAATATGTTGAAGCTAGAAGTGTAGACTGTAACAAATGTTCATGCTATGTCGCATGGTGCGAGAAACGGGGGTTGCAGATTAGTTGCAGAAATATGCGTCGTTGAAGTTTCACCTCAGTGCTGTTCACAAATTCACAAAAGGTATGTATTGATTAAAGTGAAAACTGGAGGTCTATATGAGACATAAAACGTTTTCACTGAGTCACACACATGCAAAATAGTACCGTGAAAACCGTAGGTCGCAGTGGTACATAAAAACAATATGCCAGATATAACTGTGATAAGCTATGCTAATCTATGATAATGGTATTTTGTAAATCGACCTGGGTGAAAAAAAAAAAAATTCACACAAGTCGAAAAACACATTCAAATATTTGCAATGTTTCGCAATAGCGCAACTGTCAAATCGAATATTTCTGTATTTATAACAAATTTAAACTTCAGAAATAACTATCGTGAGAAAATTTTGTTCTCAAAATGATAGACTAAATGTGACTGCGAAGAAAACAGTGACATTTGTGATTTAAGAATAATATCTAAAACGTGACTGACAGTAGTCTATGCTGATAAATGATAAAGTATATCATTTCGCTGAAAAATGATATCTGTGATGAACATTCCACGTTTTTTTTTTATAATGGTATGTTCATCACCGAATCACTTCATAAACGTCCGAATCAATCGCTCGCATCGATTCATTGGTTGACGTATAGACCGACTGTGTTTGGTGCGGTTGGTTTATGTCGTCTGTGGTGGGTGTGTGTGTGGTGTATTGTCGGCGCTCACAGCCTGTGCAGCAGGCAGCATGTGGCTTATAGTCTGTGACGGTAAGCTTTGAGCGGTGCGTACATAGTATACAGTCAGCATCCCCGTCTCGCCTCACATTAGCATATTCATCAGCTACTGCTTGCCCAAATAAGGCGCTGAATAGCCTAGCACGATTACAAACACCAAAAAACGTTTCAAAGTGAACAAAAAAATCTCGCACAATTAGTGACAGAATTTCGTTTTTAAAACGACTTATTTACACATTTTCTCCCTCAATCGTGTTGAAAAAAAAAATTTACAAACAATTTAAAAAATTTTATTACAATTTGTCCGTGTAAAATTTGGAACACGTGACTAATAATCTCCACCAAATCAAAATGGCGGCTTACTTTATGCTAATGTGATGCGGCGACACAGGTTCACTGTCCCGATGCATGCCGGTTAGGGGGGAACACGTGGGTGCCCACGGCGGGCTTTGAGCTATGTTAGGGAAACCAGCGACCAAGATGGCGCACACCTACCAAATACAAATACAATATTCAGCATTCTCTGAAATAACATATGATAATAGTACAAAATATTGACCTACGGTCCTGGGAATATTTTTAAACAGACCAAATAAGACCGTTTATTGACATTCATTTAGGGAAACAATTTATTTTGGCCCTAAACCTATTAAAGGTTACCCGAGTCGAAGCGATAGTGAAAATTTCTGTCGATTTGTAGAAAAATCGTGAAAAAATGACGAGATTTCGTCTGTGGACTTTAAGATCGAGTTACCCAATTATGGTAATCAACGATAAAAATGAGTTACAGAAAATACCCACTTCCTACTCGCCTACAGTGGCATTAGTAGGATGAAGGCATTAAACAAACTCTTACGATAAAAAATATTAGACTATGTCTATAAGAATAATTTTCTGGATTCTTCTAGATAACCGGCAAGGCCGCCATCTTGAAAAGGCGCCAAACACGTGGGATTTCGACCAAAAGTTTAGAAATTTACGCCGTTTTCGACGCAAAGAAACGTGCTTCTCGTCTGATAACTCTTTCTGACTAATTTAAACTGGCATATATATAAATTTTGACCTACAGCTTTCACGTACCTTGTGAAAAAAATGCTATTGATTTTTTTCAAAAAAATCCCCTAAAATTAATGAAACTATCCTTGAAAACAGCGGTTTTCAACTGGCGTCTAGGTGAAAACACTGTTGCGTGAACGATCAGTCGTCAGGGGTCACCAATATGGCGTGTTGAAGGTCGGGGTAACCAATATGTCGTGGTAAACCTACACCGGGAGTTCCGTTATGGGGTCACAACGGCCGACGAAGGACTCCGCCCAATCTCGCCATCAAAACTCAAATATCCTCCTCATCCGTCTGGTCGACGGTATTAAACAAACCAGGAAACTGTCTTCTCTCTTGTCATGTTTACTTGATTAACATGCGATAACAGCAAAGCACAACCATCCGCGCACGGCAGGTCTCTATGGACTTAGCGAGAGCGAGCTGCGGCACGTCCGCAGTCGCTGAGTATTACGCTTGAAGTGCGGGAATAATACCAAGGCCGCACCACACTGCTCTGTGTGCGCACGTCACCACGGTATGAAAACGAGGCGGTCATCCCCGTCCGCCCGCGTCCGGGAATCTGGGGATAAGCGCCACATTGACTGAGCGATGTCAGGATCCTACAGATATATCAAAGTGGAACCCACAGAAACTAGATTTAGAAAAAAAGATTATTATCTGCAAGGTCTAACGACCGCAACTGTGTCCCGTTAAGCGCATTAGGGGAAATAAAATCAATGATGTTGTCGCTGAGCTTCAAGTAGTGGAGATCTGGTCGTCCACAAAACGCACAGTCCTCGAGTGTTTCAATTTCATTATTATTAAGGTAAACCTTTTCTGATCACTCTCTGTAAAAACAGGAATATTTTTTTTTCGTGAAATACTTTTTCTTGGATATACATAATTAAAAACTAGCACAGCTAAGTAGCAGGATTGTAAAATATTCATGATGTATTATATCCAACGATAAAGTTATTTGTAGATAACAATGACCAAGCTTGTTGATATTCCAGGTAAACCATTTATTCAATCTCTGGAGCAGCTATAGCTATATTCAACCATTTTTAAATTCTATTGGCTTTGATAATTCCTCCTCTGTTTTAATACTGATTGAACCACACACGCAGAAATACACGCTCCAGATTACTTTAATGTATATGGCCACCTTGCTAAGACCTACTTTTAATATGAAAGCTGTCCACCATTTTCTCGCTACATTCAGCTGCGCATGCCGTGAATCTGGTGTCGACTCAACAAAAAAAATATATAAAAAATATGAAAACCTATTTAATAATAAATTATATACAAAAACTATATTTTATATATTATCATTAAATCATATGAATACAACGTATCTAATATAAAATCATAGACTATAATAGCTATTAATAATAAAATTGTTATATAGCGCACATAAAATGCTCTGTGCGCTTCACACATATTACCCCTGGTCACTGGACCTGTTTATTCATGTACCATTTCAACTCCCTTTTTAAAGCATACAGCACTTGCAGCCATTTCGGTGCTAGGAACTAGTCGCACACATTGCCATCTCTATCCTAACAGGTACTCATTTACACCTGAGTCAAGTGAAGCATGTAAGGGTAAAGGGCCTTGCCCAAGGACACAACATCGAAATAATGTCCCAATATTGAGAGAAACATGGTATATTTATATATTTATATATATATATATTTATATATATACATAGTTATATATTTATCTGAAAATCCTGCTCCAAGCGGGATTCAAAACCACCCGGCAGGCAGTGACATCGGCATAGCTCCGCGCTCTAGCCATTGCGCCACGTCCCTCTCTAATATTAGTTAAGTTATATCAACGTGTTTTACATGTATATAAATTATACATAAATTACATCATATATTGTATCATTGTCCATAATTTTTAAACGTTTTATATTTAGATTCAATAATTAGAAATGTTAAATGAGAAATGGCTTTTATATAAAAAATACATGAGTGAAACAATTTTTTTTTTTATTCTACCGGAATAATGTGAGTGAACCTATTCTAATTTACTTATTCAATCATAGTAGCGGAGATTTGCATATAAAAATGCCCTGTGGTAAAATAAATACTCACAATGACAGTCAGTCCGTCGCTGAAATGACTTGCTATTTGAGGCACTCACAAAAGCAAACTGCTTCAAAGTGTCAGAGCACAGCAGACACGATTGTTTTACTAATGACGATTCACAGGACTATTATCTCAGCTACCCGTTTGTTTGTCTTGTGGTGGCTTCTCTATATTTACACAAAAAACAAAGCGATTGGGACCAAGGTACAACTATATGCATTCCGGACATCCAAAACTGTTGGCTTGCTCAAAGTTACATTTTTTATTTATGCATTTTGAATGTGCTCTTCTGAGCATGGTGTGCAAACAAACTTATTTATAATGATCATATCACATTATATCATATCATAATTTATTGTGAGTTGTTGTTATTTGTAAGCATGTTACACAGATAAGTTAGAAGGTCGGAGGGATCGCTTAAATTATGTCTACAGGTGGTTTTGTGAGGGGTAAAAGCGATTTCGCCAAATATTCTGCCTGACAAAGCTCTGATCTAAGAAATGATGTTTCCAAATTTTGGCGGTCATATTTATTTTTATCAGTCGGAAATACCAATATGATCGGATTTAACAGCTTTATGAAAAACATGCACAATAAATTCTGGGCTGACGACTACAATAACGAATATAATGACTCTAAATATAAAATATATCAGCAGCATAGACCTAATAGTTCTACGCATTAAATTTGCGTAATTCACGTAATATTTATATCAGTATTTTAAATAATTAAATAATTCTACATAAGAGTGGGTTGTGTCGGATTTTCTATTTCTATTCAAAAATAACAATTGCACGCCGTGCGTGAACGGTGATCGGTTTCCGTGGGGTTTGTTTGGAAAAGAATAATAATAATAATAATAATAATAATAATAATAATAATAATAATAATAATAATAATAATAATAATAATAATAATAATAATAATAATAATAATAATAATAATAATAATAATAATAATAATAATAATAATAATAATAATAATAATAATAATAATAATAATAATAATAATAATAATAATAATAATAATAATAATAATAATAATAATAATAATAATAGTAATAGTAATAGTAATAATAATAATAATAATAATAATAATAATAATAATAATAATAATAATAATAATAATAATAATAATAATAATAATAATAATAATAATAATAATAATAATAATAATAATAATAATAATAATAATAATAATAATAATAATAATAATAATAATAATAATAATAATAATAATAATAATAATAATAATAATAATAATAATAATAATAATAATAATTGATATGGGCCATTGCATTTATATGTATGAATATATGCACAGGCGTATGTAAATATTTGTCCATAGATTCATAGAACAGTGACGTAGAAGTCTCTGTTTTATTTTTGTTATTTCCAAAAAAATGTCCATCACTACTGCGCCATCTTTCGATTGGCAGAGTACAAACACAGATGACATAATAAGACCCTTTGGAGAGTGATGATTTCCTTTTTGTGAAATCATAACCAGTGTTGAACCGCATGCTGAGAACATGGCAGATGATGTGTGCGGCCATGCAATGGATTCAGTGCATGCGGCTCAACGTCTACGTCTACTGTTATCATAATAATATATTTAGCTACAATTGAAACCCAAATCCAAGCTGTAGTTAAATAAAAACACGAATATTATATAAAATAACTCAATACAGCCTAATTAATATTTAATGATTATAATTATATTGTCATTGAGACATTTAATTTATTTACAGATAGAAGAGAGAGCAAACTTAGATGATAGCATAAAAGTTATGTGAATGTGGCCGAACGCACAAACACACACAACCACTTCGAAGTCACGATTTAATTAAAGGTGTAGTCAACTGTCAAAATTCGCAGGCCAAGGGTCCCCCAGAAGGCAATAGTGCCCGTGGGTAAGCCAAGGCCCTATTCCATAATAATACTAAATATGCGTTTCATAGCCAAAGCCTCATTAAGAGCAAGTTCTCAAATCACAGCAAGCTCATATATACTTGAGCGACATCTATGAGTTAATAATTCAAAGCCCTTGTCTTTTGCCCCTACTTGGTCGCCTACTTGCAAACAAACTGACTGTATTACTGTGGGGATTTGAAAACTGCTCGACCCCCAATTTTGTATTGTCACCCAGTAAACACAAAAAATTTGTATGACTTTATGCAATGTTGGACCAGCGTCGAAGACGTTGGGCCGACATTGCATAAATGTCATACAAATGTCTTGCGTTTGCTTGGCAGGAGGACTTTCTCTCACACATTGTACATTTATCTAATGTTGGTTCAATGTTGGGCCAGCGTCGCAGACGTTGGCCTAACTTTAAAACACCATTGGATCAATGTCTCGTTTGAGTAGTATCTTGTAATCAGTTCAGTGGCTATAATAATGCCGTCAATCTGTACTCAATAGGCTACTGTTGGCCTACACTTGACCGTCCCAGGCATGCGCGTTTTGAAGCTGAATGATTCTTTAACATGGTAT